>NQLW01000674.1:919872-958386 GCA_002312845.1 Kalanchoe fedtschenkoi | reverse complement strand
TAGATGACTGAGAAGTTTGTTTTCTTGGAATTTAAAGCCGTTTTTTGTCCCTATGTTGATTTGTCAACCTCTTGTTTTAGTACTACCAATGTGCCATTGTCTAGTGCATCACTAGTTTTTGTTCCTTATGTATAGTTCATACACTACCTCTCATTCTACGTGAGGATGCAAGGTGTAGATAAGCACAAGGCACCATTTGTGATTATCAGGGTAAACTAAATTGTTAATTTTTTGCACTCACACGATATTTAAATTTTGAATATATAAACGATTGTCATAAATAACCTATATTATAATAATGCAAGATTTGTGCGTATGATGCAATTTCTCCTTATAGAGTTTTATTAGAGTATTATTAAAGTGGAATGCTGCATTATAAGATAGTGAGGATGACAATTAAACAATTATAATTTGAAGTTAGTAGTCTTCTAGACTTATCTTGGTAATTAATGTGAACACTTGACACAAAACTTTGTCCATGGCGCTATTTTAAGAAGTTGATTAAGTGGCTTCACATTAGCTAAAAAACAAATTTGTGTGTAATTGTGTAAACATATACCAAAGCTTTGGACGCTTTTGTTGCAAGAGATGCATATGAAGCCGCATCCGACCAAAATCATGGAACCCTCTTTTCCGTATCTGATAGTTACAAATGAAGAATTTGGCAATATAGTATTAGGGTTAGGTGAATTGTTGTCGGGATGAAACGAGGATATCTGGAATTGGTCTTGTTTTGGCGTCCAAGGAAAAGCAACTTGACAGGTTATACAATATCTCTATATTGTTGAGGAAAAATAACCTTTTTGACTTTCATATCACCTATGACTATGAGCTAGTGTGCAAATGGAAAGCAAAAACCATTAGCAAATGTAAATATTATTTATTTTTGTCTATATTATACTTTTAAACACATACACTTAGATTTAAATTTTATACATGAGAATTTAGAGAGACCATCTCTCACTCTAATATTCATAATAATTATTTGTTCGTTACTCTCTTTATTACTGAAAATACATTTAACGACATTTGCACTAGACAATATTTGTAATGAAATTGTTGTCTGAAATTGCAGAACTTGAAACAACAACGTTTTGGTAAATTTTAGATGACGCTTATGATTCAAAAGCGTCATCTAAAGTGTATATATGCACATAAGATAACATTTTAGGCATAATAAGCGCCGTTAATAATGAATACTTTCGTTGATGCTGATCAGCCATAAGCGCCATCTAAAAATATATCACTCTTTGTACGGATGATCATATTCGGATGAGATGGCGTGGCCCATATGTAGTGTATTAAAGTACAAGTAGAAGATAGTGAAGGGCGAGCAACTGAATGACAGGCCTGCAAAGATCATGGGGTATCTTTAGGTTATACCGAGATTCTATCAGATGTTTGCCAACACTAATAAGGAGACTGTTTCTTGTGTGGAATGGTGATAAACTGGTCAATGACAAAAATTAATGGCACTTATCAAATTCACGTCAGTGGAAATAGTTTGATATTCGATATCCCAATTTTGCATCTGATTCAAGAAATCTACGATTGGTTCTAAGCATGAATGGAATAAATCCTTTTGAAAATATAAGCAACAAACACAAACATGTGGCCTGTTCTTCTAGTTATCTATAATATGTCATCTTGACTATGTCTAAAGAAGAAATACATAATGTTAAAATTGATCGTATTTGGACCTAGGTAGTCGGGAAACGATATTGGCGTTTACCTTGCACCACTTATAGATGATCTTAAAGTGATGTGAGATACCCGTGTGTAGATTTATGATAAACAGAAGATGAAAACTTTTTCTGTGTGAGCTATGCTATTCTACACGATCAAGGATTTTCTAGTTTATGAAAATTTATCAGGTTATAATGTCAAAGGATATAAGGCATGTGTCCTATCTGCACGAATGACACTTTCTTTTATAGATTGACACATGGGAGTTAGATCATCTACACAAATTCTAGATAATTTTTACCTAGAGGTCACCCATATTGGTCCAAGAAAAGTCAATTTTAGGGATTTGTTAGACACAATGATGCACTTAGACCACTCACTGGTAATAAGGTACTTATCTAGATACAAGACATATAAGTGGAGTTTGGGAGCCAAAGCCAATTTAGAAGGTAAGAGGAAGAAAAAGGTTAATATTTTTCACATTGTCTTTTTGAGCCAGTCTAGCAGTCAGATATTGCATTGGCATGAGGCATTTGGAGTATATCATATGTGAGAATTTGTTAGGCATATTACCGAACATCAAAGGTAAGATAAAGAACGGATTGACTATCCGATTGGATCTAGTGAAGATGGGGTTCAAAAAGAAACTTGCACCCCAAATAAGGGTATTGAGACTTAATTATTTTCCACCTATGTTCTATTCTTCGTCTTGCAATGAAAGGGAATAATTTTGTAAATTTTTGCACGATATCAAAGTGTCGTATAGATATATGTCCAACTTCCTTAACATCGTGTAATGAAGGATCTTAAGATTATGTGCATCAACTCACATGTCTGCCACATTCTCACTCAGCAATTTCTACCAATCGTTGTCGGAGAGGGTGCTTCTCAAAAAAGTGTGGCTTACAACTACTAAATCAAGTGCAGTTTTTAATAGCCTTTGCAGTAAGATTGTTAGCCATAATATACTTGATGGACTGGACAAGTATCACGCCATGCGAGATGGAGATGTATTTTTCTCCCACGTATTTGACATCATGGTTCATCTGCTTGTTCACATGATCAAGGAAATCAGGGAATGTGATTTGGTTTACTTGAAGTGGATGCACATGTTTGAGCGTTATATATATATGAAGACACTTAAAGGGTACATTCGTAATCGAAACAAATTTGAGAGTTGCATGGAGTAAGGCTATATATCGGAGGAGACTATTGAGATCTCACACCGTATTTTGGGAACACGAAGCCTATCAATTTATTCATTCCACAACTTTCGGTTGTGGTAATATCAGTATGGATGTAGATCATCAACCACATAATAATATTTGTTTAATCCATTACTATCTTTTGCATAATCTAGATCTAGTGGCTTGCTAGAGGACTTATGTCTTCCAAGATCACTTATTGTAGGGTATGAGATAAACGGTTACAAATTCTACACTAGAGAGCAGGATGAAAAGATTGTGAGGCGGGATAGTGGTGTGACTTTATCTTCACGTGAGGATCAACCTTACCATGAAATCATTGGAGAGATTTGAGAGCTGGATTACAATCATATACATATTTTTATGTTCAAGTATTGGTGGGCTGATAAGAAACATGTTCACGTAGATGAGTTCAGTTTTAAGTTAGTGACGCGACAAGGCTACATAAATGATACATTTAGTATCATTTATGTATTGGCCGAGCAAATAAAGAGATAGCTATTCTTCGTAAAAACTCTAGGTGTCCCGAGCTATTCTATAGTCATACCTACTAAGTAGTAGTATATCCAAGACGAGTCCAAGGTTGTGGACAATGTTGACGACATAACGCCATTGGTCCATAAGGTACTGGATGGAGATGAAGTGCGAGATTAGAGTGCTGATATATTTCAGAGAAATGACCATGATGAGAGTATATGGATGCAATGAGATGCATGAGTTTCATTATAATACATTATTTGAATCTAATATTTTGTGAGCCTTCCATTTTTTTTGTTAATACATTATATCATTTTCAATAGGTTAAGCATATAGTGACTCCTTAAAAAGTATTCAACAAATGAGTTCATCTCATGTGACATTAAATTCAATAAAGGAGACGCTCTTGCAAAAACCATAATTAAATTCAATACATACTTATTTTAATTTGTTAGTCATTATATAAAAAACAAAAGTCTTTGTGTCTGCCTCAGGAGTCAACCTGGTGCAAGTGATGTTAATGCCAAATTCAGTGCCAGTAAGTTCAGGAGACGGTACTTCCAAATAATGGAACCAACCATATAAAATGCAAAAGAACCAATGACATTTGACAACACTTATGACCAAAAAATATCATCTTAAATTACTCTAAATTGAAAAGAAAAGATTATAGACAGTGTCTACGGGTTATAAGCTCCGTATATATTCTTAATATTTTCCCATTTATAAACGACGGAGTATTACTTTAGCTGACATTTATGACCGAAAAGTGCCATCTAATTTAATAGCTAGCTTTACATCTGTATATCACATGTTAATCAATATTTTTTGAATGTGGCTTGTAAGAATAAGTTAGGTGCACCTTCAAACTCATTTTGTATAGGGTTCGTTAAACCGATTATGTCACCGATATGAATGAAATGCCGGTGGAGAAGAGAGAAACATACCTGGCAAACCGAATGACCATCAGGGATCTGAAGAAGATTTGTGTTACTTCATTCCTTATAACAACACCAAACAGTAAGTAAACATAAATTTAATATTTCAGTATGTGTATAATATTGCAAAATTGACCCATTATTGGAAACAATATCTTATTAGTTATCCTAGGTGCCTTGAAGTCTTGTATCCGAGGAGGAACCTTATCTATCATCTTTGTTGGTATAACTACAACCTACATTTAAAGATGTCAGACACTGTTTGTGTCGTGAAGCAAGTTTGATCTTAAATCAACTCAAACATGATTTTTATTTAGTTTTTGAAGCAAGTTTGGTTTCAAAACCTCAAAAATTATAAGAGAACCATGATCAACTCATTTTAGTTCTAAGTTTGGCCTTAAATCAATTCATGCATAATTTTCATTAATTTTTGAGGTTTTGAAATAAATTTGGCTTCAAAACCTCAAATATTACACAAGAACCATGTTCAAGTTATTTTAATTTTAATTTTAGCCTTAAGTCACTCAAACATGATTCTCATTTGGTTTTTAATGTTTTAAAACAAGTTTGGTCTCTGAGCCTCTAAAACTTCACTAAAATCATGTTCAAGTACTTTCAATCCTTTGTTTAGCTTAAATCAACGGAAACATGATGTTCATTTGGTTTTCGAGGTCGGAAACAAATTTGGCTTCAAATCCTTAAAAATTTCACAAGAACCATATCTCTGTCATTTTACTCTTAAATTGGACCTCAAATCAACTCAAACATATTTTCATTGAGGTTTTTGGTTTTGAATCTAGTTTGGCTTCAAAACCTCAAAATTTTCACAAGAACTGTGTTCGAGTCATTTTAATCCTAAATGTGACCTTAATTCAACTCAAATGTGATTTTCATTTGGTTGTTCAGGTTTTTAAATAAGTTTGACTTCAAAACCTCAAAAACTGCATGAGAACCGTCTTCAAGTCATTTTAATTTTAAGTTTGGCCTTGAATCAACTCAAATATAATTCTCATTTGAATTTAGAAGTTTTGAAGTAAGACTAGGAGTTTTCTATCCATTCTTTCAGCCACATCTTTTACCAAAAAAATGTCTTGTTTGGTACCGTTGCACGAGCTTACTAAAACGGGAGTAATATTTTCTTGGGGCTTTGCATAAGAGATGTCTTCATCACATTAGAGATAAGTTAAAAATGCACCATTACTCAAACTTTTTGATTTCGCTGAAACTTTTGAAATTGAACGTGATGCGAGTGGAATAGAATTGGGAGGAGTGTTGATACATGAAGGAAACCCAGCTGGATATTTTAGTGAAATTGAGTGAGCTTAGTTTGAACTATTCTACTTATGATGATAAAGAAATATATGCCCTAGTTTGCATATAAGAAATATGGCACCATAAATTTATGGCCCAAATAGTTTGTTATACATTATGATCATGAGTCATTGAAGAGTAATCAAAGTCAAGAAAAAACTAAACCATATAGGCATGCCAATTGGATGGAGTTCAATGAATCTTTTCCATATGTCATAAAGAACAGAAAGGTTAGGAGAGTGTAATTGCCGATGCTTCATCTATGCAATATAACATGCTTTCACAACTTGATCTAAAATTTATTAATTAGAATGATTAAAGAGCAGTACATGCTTGTTGAAGATTTTAAAGATGTATTACAGAATTGTGGTCAAAAAATGATTGGTAAGTGATCGTAATATTTTCGGGTAATTTCCAGGCAATGATTGTTTTGGCTAAAAATAGAGTTTGGTGATGACGATAGTTAAGTCGACGAGGAAGTCGACATGTGGGAGGATGTCACTGATTACTCCTGTAACAAGTCTTGGAGGCCTCTTCTTGGCGTTATTGGTATTTTTTGTAGTTATTAAGTATTGGACAATCGAGAAGTCAGCTTGCAATGCAAAGAGGATGATAGATCAAATACAATATTTTTTAATCATATTAATAAGTTACACTTGTTTACAGTTTTTTGACCAGGGAGACTAGGGACTCGCACCTTATGAGTTGTCGGAGATCGACTCAGTGAGGGAGGACATAGCGGCGCATGTTATGGAGACGCACCGGAATTCCATAGCCGGTGGATTTGTAGTCTAGATTTGATATGTACATGATACATTGAGACATATAATAGATTGTCTATTTTTTCTAATAAATTTGATTGTTTATTTTTGCTTATATAAAATTGTATATATTATAAAATTTTTAAATAATTAAAATATATAAATTATGAATCTAATTCATCTGTAATTTAATTTTAAAAAAAATAAATGCGCCTATTACCACGCTTCACTTAAAAAGCGTGGTAATAGGTGGTATACCTATTACGACGCTCTGTACTTTATCAATTACGACGGTCGTATTCACCACGCTTGTGAAACGTGGTGAAAGTCTTCGAATAAGTGTGGTAATAAGCCCAGATCTATATTAGTGACTGTGAAACTAGATTTCAATATGAGTCTTACGGTATGTGGATCACATAAATCGAATAAGTAGTTGCCCTTAAAGAGCTACTCCCTCTGTCCTCTTTTACATGTCACTTAACCGAATTTTTTTGTCCACTTTTACTTGTCACTTACCAATTTTCAATGCGTATTTAATATCAACAACTACCTTAAAATGTCAAACATTAATCACTTCATTATCATAATCAATAAAGAATACATTCTTCACCAATAATCATCTACCAATTTTACTTTTTGCACGAACTTTTTCAAAAAATTGTTAACCACCTACCTATTAAATTTGTTCAACCTCTAGCATTAACTTCACCTTAATATACTCAAATTAACCGTAAACGACATGTATTAGAGGACGGAGGGAGTAATATGTAATAATGGTGATGTTTCTTCCAATAGAAATGGGAAATGTTTCGTTAGCTCTTTATGGGGGCGGGTTGATGGTCAGTTCATCCAACTCCAAATTCGGGGTAAATATTTGGATGTGAATTTTAAGTAAGTCTAACTCATGCGAGACATATGAGAATGGGCATTCGAGTGGTCTAGTGAGCCTCGAAAGTAGTCTTCATAAGGTGATAATCTTATAGACGTCATTGAAATGTGAGGCGAGGCCCCAATGAGGTGCGTGCAACGAGTTGTAAGTCAAGACTAGGTATACGATGATCTCTTATCTCCTCTGACATGGAGTATGAAGGATCAGATGGATCTTTGGATTAGATTTTCCTCAATAGGATATGAGAATATGAAGGGAACTCCGAAATGAGCTTTTCTTGTACATTAGTCGAAGAGCTTGACTAAGCGAAACCTCGAGATGGATCTCCTGGATTATCAATTATCTGGATTGAGTAAGGGGTACGAGTAATTAGATATCTTCTCATGAGAGTCGCTCGATGATGCGTAGTGAAGGATAATCTCCATCTCCATTGAGGCTCGGGTAAATAAAGAGATTCCGAATTTTAAAAAAGTTGACTCTGATCAGTGAAAATATGAGTGCCACGTTGTCTTTATAAATATCTTACAATGCAGGAAAAGGATAAAACATAATTCATTACTCTAGGAATTTGACATCTAGCATGTATGATTGCATTTTCATACGCATGTACTTACTCTCTATATATTAACACCGACCGATCATACATTCTTGAAAATATTTATTGAAAACTTTTTGTCATTTGTATTAATTTTTCTATAGTATTTGCATGTATAAGTAGTAATTACAGTACGCGAGTGATGGCTTAATGGTATTTATTGGGTCGGCTAAGAGACTTGTACTACATGTTAATGATGATACTGACACGACACCTCCACATAGTATGCATCGTATAATTCCAATTCCTCATATTTGGACCCATTTTGACTTAGAAGTCATAAATATATCACCTCGTAATTTTTTATTTAATTGTTCAAGTTGACTAATTTCAATGTTATCTAGTTACGTAAATTGTTATAAGTGAAATTTTTATCTAGTTTCAAACACAAGTGGAGGAGCCATGTAGGACCCATGCCATAATTTGATTCACAATCTATACGATGGCGAAATGAATTGAAAAATGTTAGATTTTGTTTGGTTCAGGAAAAAGCAAAATGCAGGTTTGAATTATACGGAAAATTGAGTAGAACGAAAGTAAGGGAAATCAATTGAGATTAACAATTCAAATTCTTGAGTGCAGATGGGTACTCTCGCTCGAAAACGATATCGTTTTGCGTTATTTTCATCAAAACACTCATTTATATCTCAAATGAACTGCTATCTTCATCAGATGAGTTATTGTGTTTATCAAATGAACTGCTATGTTCATCAGATGAGATGCTATATTTATCATATGTGAGCTGTTATGTTCATTAGATGATATTTTCATCAGATGAATATTCATCAGATGAGCTGCTATGTTCATCATATGATATCTTCATCAATGAGCTGTTATGTTCATCAAATTTAATAATATGTTCATCAGATATAAAAAAAAGTGAATTGTTTTAATGAAAATGAAGTCAAACAACGTCATTTTCGAGCACCAAGTAGAACCGAAATAGAGGACATGTGTGAGCTTGCTTTGCTATACGTTTACTTACGTCATAATTTCAAATGGAGGCTGTTTTAGATTTAATTTTTTTTTAAAAAAAAACTTAATATTACATCACGTATACTACGGTCCAGATCGAGCGTACATCTAGCTTGTTTACCTAATTGATTAGACATCACATCCCATCAAAATCATTGTGAACTAGCTTTTGCACTCTTTCAACATCCAGAGTGAAGTTTACGTGAATTCAGCTCATATTTTTTTTATGTTTTTACATCCTCAATGGTGAAATTAAATTTCATATTTTAATTGTTTTCAATTCTATTTCATTTAACTTAGATAATTAGATTATGAATTAAATTTGGAAAGTTGATTTGATGTGACACAATAGAATAACTGACATTTGGATTAGCGTGTGTAAGATTTCAATGTGAATCGTGAAATCTCAACCAATGACTTCAAGAAATGTGTTCTTCAATTAATCAATTGGTGTCATAATTGGGTCAGATACGAAACAAGCTCGTATGAAAGAATATTACGTGTGCCTTAAATTACCTACTCGTTCACATATATTCAATTGCATGATATTCTATGTTGTTATTTTAAAAAATATATATTTTTTATTTATTTTTCATGCACACACTCAATATTCAAAAATTCAAATTATGTACCGTAAATATTATTAAAAATTATTTTTTACTCACTTTGACATCATATCACAACCATAGTAACGTATGATCATGATTTATTACAAGATTGAAGTGTTTTTCTATGTTATGCCCTTGTCAGGATTCATGATTTTAGTCACGATTCATATATAATTTGAGAGGTTGTAATGAACAACTCTCTTTGTCATTTTTTACTTTTCTGTTTACAAAAATTTATATTCATATATCATTTAAAATTATAATATATACTGAATACTTTCAAATATTTTAAAAAATCAAATATTAATTAGTTCATTATCATAATCCCTATAAAACATTATACAGTAATAATTTTTACCACATTTTATATTTTATACAATAAATATAAATAGTCATTATCATAATCATTATAAAATTAATAATTCATTACATTTTATATTTATACAATATTAAAATATATTAACTATTTACCTAATAGTAAACATGCAACATTAATATTTCTACATTGAGTGAGTAGTCAATAAATACACATGAGACTTTCATATAATGGCAAATCCCTTAAGGGTGCGTTTGGTAGTAGTCTGTTATTAATAGTAACGAGATAAATAATTCCACTTAATTTGGAGGGATAAATAATCCTAATATTTAAAGTTAAAATTTATCTATTGAGATTATTAATACTTATCCTATTTGCAACCAAACATTTTACACTCTTATTAATTATCTTATTCGATCATTAATCCGGACTACCAAACGTGAGCTAAACCCTCGACACGCAAACCCTAGGAGGAGTGCCACCCTACACTTGCCCTAAATGCTATTGGGACACCAAGCCTTTAAGGTTCGACCAGTGTAATAATGCGACTGGGATTGAAGGGTCTATTTTTTATGTACGACTTTTGCATACGCCATTAAATCAATAAAGATATATTCAAAGAGATAAATTGAACTTTCATTTAAGATTTTTGAATTAAATAATTATTTTCTTGATATGTATCAATTGTGTCCCATACCGCCATATACGCCCTTAACTTGCAAACCCTACCACCTTATACTTCAAACATCCCTAAAGTGCCCTTATGATGTGTCCAATTGTATTTTCCCACATGTGTCCCGGCTTGAGTGGAGATACAAGATTAAGTGTACAATCAAGACTCTTATAATAATGTCTTCAAATCTCAAAGGGATTGAAATGAAATAGAGAAAATGAATCATATCTCAAGTACTCAAGTACTTATTTTGAGGGACGTTACAAATTTAATAGCAAATTACAAAGCTTTATCTGGAAAATAATTAACATTTTAATATTATTTTATATATTGAGATATGTGTAAATTGTTGATTAATTTTGAAAATAAAAATTATCATCGCAGCAAATTTTTTGACTGCTTAGAACTAATTTCCTAAATATATATATATATATATATATATATATATAAAAGGTGAAATAACACGACTTGTTCCATCAAAATTTCAATTATTTTATCCAATTGTCTAAAGAATATAAAAAATGGACTAATTTGTAAATAAAATTAAAAATTATATTTCAAAACTAATATTGTTATAAGAATTACATCCGTGCACGTAAATTACGTTGGTTTATCATCAACCTAAATTATACTGTTCTGTTCATATAAACAAAATGATTTATTTTCGTATTCAATTAAAATTAGTCTCAAAATATTTAATAAATTTTTTTGTATTTAATGAATCGATCCAATATTTCGAAACGGTGGACTTGTTGGGGGAGTGTGGTTGGAGATGTGGTGGTGTGGACAGGAGAGATTGGTCACATGCCGGACACGATTTTTTTATTATATTAGATTGTCAAATCTTTCGGAAGGCCCAAGAACCTTAGTGGGGCCCACCTAAGTCCACGTTATGTACTAACACGGCCCATTAAGAATTAAACGGCGTGCCGACAAAGAAGGGTATACTTGACAATTCACAAAGACATCCGAGCATCAGCCCAACGTGATTGGGCCTGGTGGGTGACGTAATAGGCTCTGTAGCCCACATGGGGCCCACAAGCGTCTTAGGTGGCCTTAGCCGTGGCCAGCCAGGACTTATGGCTCGGGCGACACTTTTCGTTTCTAGGTTGTTTTGGCTCAATCATTTGTGTTTGAATGTGCGGTAGAGGGAGGTTTAGGTTTATTTTGAAGTCGAGTGTTTGGCAATTTTTATAGCTCTAGGGTTTTTTTCCCCTCCAATGCGGCCCTGGCGGTTCGAGCCTGTTGGTTTTTGTTCATGGGAAACCATTTGTGAACTCGAAAATCCCATTCATTGTAATTTTTAACGGAAAAATATTCAAAACCCTAAATTCTAAGGTAGAATGATTAAAAAAAAAAAGCTTCCAGAAGGACAAATTGTAAACAGCTACACAACCAAATGATTGTATGAAGCTTCTCGGCTTTACATAAGCAAAAGATAAGATGATGCCAGAGGAAAGGGCCTACAAATCCTATAGAACCTTCCAACACATAATTGAGCAACAAATGTTGATTGATAAACTAGCACAAAACCAGATTAGATTAAGTAAATCCACAAAGCTATGCCAAGATTAAATTCATTGGTTTACTAAGCTAGGATAGTTTAATTAATAAAGGTTATCGGATATAAGGTGATCTTTTATATAAATTATATAAGGAATCGGGCAAAACAATATGATTTTGCTTCTTCTTTTTTTCTTTTTAATGTATTAGGATATTTAGGGCATAGTACTAAATACCCTAAAATCTATAAATCATAAAAAATAAAACCTTAAAATTTGAAAGCCCAAAACCTAAGTGTTTAGAACTTGAACCCTAAACCCCCTAAAATCATAAAACCTAAAAATTTGAAAAATTTTAAAACACTAAAAACCCTATAACGCAAACACCATAATTCATTAGAACCCTAAAACTTTAAAAAAAATAGAAAAAATATACTTTTTAGCCCGATCTCTCTTACTAATTTATTTGATGTGACATTTCATATCGCATTTTCTCAGGGTTATCCGATATAAGATGACACTTTATATAATTATAAATAAAATCGGGCAAAATAACATGATTTTTTTTAATATTTTAGGATATATATTAAGGCATAATCCTAATTATTTTTTGAACGTCACATACAATATATATGAGGGGAATAACATTAAGTTCTAATTAGAAAATATTAAAGATACCAATAGGTTGAAATGGACTGATTGATCTGGATCCAGTCTATCAATTTATAAAATTTTGATTTTTTTTTCGCAAAAGGTGCTGGCGTTGAATTAATAAGAAAGAAGGTTTATGTACATCAGAGGAAGAAAAAAACTATTTGTGACCACCAAAAAATGCCTATGCTAGGGACAATGAATGAAGAATAAGCCTAAGCTAAATATCCACTAAAGACTCCATGTGAGCCTTTGCTGCCCATTGAATATTTGCTCTTGAGTTTGGAATTTTATGAATTAGGGAGAGCTTAATAGCACACTCAGTTTTCACTAGCTTGATGATATTTTCTCTGCGAAACTGCAGATCTCTGAAAATTAAATTATTCATTTGCTTCCGAATCTGATAAGTGCTACTAGCTAAGTACAGAAATTAAGCAGATCTTCTTGAGAAAACTTGATCCAAAGTTTTGAGAACAGCTCCAAGTAATGACAGAGGCCTAATCAGAGAAAAGAGGAATAGCTAAAATGAGACTTAGTTTGATGGTATCAGTGATGAAATCCTTTGTATAAAAGCAGCTGAAGAATAAATGATTAAGAGTTTCGGGGTGATCTTGACAAAGACTGCAACTGTCTTCCTCTGTAGAATACCAAGGTGACATACTCTTTGGTAGAGAGCCTCTTGTGGCATATTTTTCACAGCAAAAAGCTATGTTTAGGAGAGGACATGCTATTTCATACCAGACTGTACCATGCAAGTAGGCTTACCATTAGCTTGCTGAAGGTACTTGTAAACAGAATTGACAGAAAATGTCAGTCCTGAGAGATTCCACATGGGCACACCATTAACCAAGGAACAACATATAGAAGGAGTAGGCCTGATCGACTTGAAGAATTTTTTTAACTGGCCAGGGATATGAACATTTAATCTCAATGTTCCACCATGTATTATTTTTTACAACATATGAATGGAGCCATCTGATCCAAGCTGAATTCTTTTCCTGAAAAATGTCCCAAGTTTGAATCAAAAAAATAGTCAAGTTAATGGCAGATGTTGTTCTTGATTCGTCTTAATTTAGAGCAAAAAAATAATAATTCCCAATTTGGAATGGGGACCGAAAATACTCGAATATATTGTTTTATCCTTGTTTTTTTTCATTTAAATCTGATTCAAATCGGTTAATTAGTTCTGTCCAAAAACCGTTATATTCCTACTTTAGTTAGGATTTTTAAATTTGATTATTTTGAAACTGTTCTCATCTTCTCTAGCATCGGATTTTTGGATCTGATCCGGCCTGGACAAATTACATCTTCAATTTACTAAAAATTTAGATCTCACTTCTAATCAGTCTGATTCCACTGCGATTGGGTCCGAGTTTTAATTAATGATCACCTCTATGAACTGGTATATATCTATATCAAATAATGCTCGATGAAAAATGAATCGACCCACGTGAATATAAAATGTGTCAGACAGATGGAAGTGCCTGATCCCCGACACACAAGATTATATGTGAACTACGCGTGATATCGCAACAGGATCCCAGATTGAGATTCTTATATAGAAGTGAATCCATGCATGGGTTATATCACAAGCAATCAATCAAGTTAATTAGGGTTCCAAAACTTAGGGCAAGCTATGTTTCCATCTGTCAAATATGGTCCCCGAAGTTGTTGGGTTCCATAAAAACATAGTTCATGACTGTTCTATAGTTACTAAATTGAGATAAATGGTATTCTTTTTTAATAATGAGCAATACATCAAATAAATCACATTTAAAAATTAGTGATGCAGCATACTTAATCAGGAGCTTCCACAAAGAAAATAGGAGCAACAATCACACGGCCAAATCATCAATAAATTAAACTTGTGAGTGAGATCTATGACCAGACCTGGTCTAGTTGTTTAGTGATCGTTTGGGCAAAGTTTTATTATGAATTATCAGCAAAAAAAATATATGTTTTAAGTGATCTAAATTTTATGTTTTAAATATTTAAAAAAATAAATGATACTGATTACTGGACCTGGGTGGGTGGCCAAGTTGTTAGATATTTAAAGAATAATTGTTAATTATTTTTCGGTTTTGATCAAGGCAGCTAAATAATTTATATCCATTATTAAACAATGTTGTTTTAGTTTTTATTAATCATTCATAATATGTCATCTGCATAGTTGAATTTTAAAGTTGAAAACTGTCTTGATTTGGATAAACATCACAACAGTTTTGGATAAATATTTTCTGATAAATATCTCCTTTATTTTTAGACTAATATCTAATAAAAATGGATGGGATGGGATGGGCCTCAAAACGACCGTCCAAATATGTCAGAATGCATGGCCGTACAGGGGCAGTCAATTGCACATTATTAGGAGCAGCAGATTAAGATATAGAGCAGTCAAACAATTTATAACTATTTGATATTCAATTTTATTATAAGTGACATATGTCTCATCTAGATACAATTTTCATAGTTTACGTAAAATCATTTTTGTATTGCATAAAATCATCTCGGTATTGCTGAAAACAACCATCGCTGTAAATTAGCACTACTACAGATTTTGACTTTTACCACGCTTATTATTACAATCGTGGTAAATAATCAGATATAGCGTGGTAATAGGTCCGAACCGAATTGACGCATAACTTATTTTCAAGTTTTTGGCAAGGAAAACGTGGTAATAGGTTAAAGTCACGGTCACCGTTTTGACCATTACTTATATTACCAAAAATAAATAATTATGGTTGCACCGGATACTCATCCTAATAAATAATTGACTCTTTAACTAATTATTAGGTGATCAGGTAACTAAATTTGTGTAGTATCATTTATCTTGTAGTTTACATGTGTAAGAAAATTTGATAAAATATGGGGAATAAAATATATAAATTTAATGGCAGTAGGTATAAAACTGTAGAATAAAAGAGAAGTACTCATCCAATACAAACTCTTTAACTTTTTATGCTAAACCATTTAGGGAGACGAGGGCTTTTTAATTAAGTCTAGGATACTCTTCACTCTTTTTTATAATTAAAAGAGGAGATACAAGAAAGAAAGTGAAAATATGATTACATATTGTTACTGTAAACATGTTATGTATTTCTGATCAAATTTTGATTAGAAACTGGGTTGTAAAAATGTTTTGCGGCCATCTTGCGTCAGGTTTTTTAAATCAAAACCCTATAACCCCTGCAAAAGGAATTTGGCGGTCATTTTGCGCGATCATAATTTGTGATGATTTTCCTATCAAGTGGCAGCCTGTGTTCTTTACAATCAGTTATCGGGAAATTTGGGGCCAACCCATTCCCAATCTGAATCCAATTGAATTTTCACATCTTATTTTGCAGGAAGTTTGTTTCAGTGAAATTTTGGCCACTTTTGGTCGATAACTTTCCTTCTTTTTCCCCTCCACATGTTATTTCGGTTCGTTCACGTCAATAAACAACATTAGCAATTTTCAGGGATTAGTCGTAGTATTAACTAGCTTATACCGAATGATCGATCAATCAATTTAGATTATAGTTGTTCATAGTTTGGTCAAAATTTGAAGATCTACTGAATGATCGATCAATCAGTTTTTCATAGTTTGGTCTAAATTTGAAAATCGGACTGAATCAAATTAATTTGATTCAAAATAATTTAATTTTGATAATCACTTATTCAGTTGTCAAGCCTGAAATATCATATGATTATAATGGTTTAGTTAATTATTGGTTTTGATAATTTACTTTTCGATCAAACCAAAAATCAAGTTATCAAAATAATATTATAAGTAATATGAATATATATTCATTGTTTTATATTACACATTTCATATTTGGAGGTCAAAATTGATTGTACAATATTTTACAATTAATTGCATTATAAATAATGATTTTTTTATTTTTCTAACTTATTTATTAATTTATTATGTGTTCAAACCATATTACCTATGAGCTCTATGGAAAGAAATGACAATAACTTGATTTTACACCGAACCAAACCAGTGTAGTGCGATGTTAGTTGAAATTACACATATACTTTTTTTATGTATATAAATTTTTTTAACATGGGTGATGTATTTTTTAACATGGTTTAGTTGTTATTTTAACCTGATTTTTGAAATTAAGATTCTAAATCATGTTTAACAAAACCGTTGTTTTGAACATTGGTTTTATCATATTATCAAAACGCAATTTACTTTAATAAAATTACAGTTTGAAACAAGTTTATGTATGAATTCTTCTGAAGTTTCTTAAAACCGTAGATCAAAATTTACGGTTAAAGATTGTAGATTTTAAAAAGTTGGCAAATTGAACAAAAAGATGCCTGAAAGGAACTTAAAAAAAGAAAGAAAAGTAGTAAGATGGAATGGAAACTCTAACCAAAAATAAGATTAATATTAAAAAAATAAGTAAAATTAAGGTATTTACGTTCATCGATTTGATATGATTTTTGTCGTTGCATATTTTAAAACAGAATTTTTTTCCCAATCTCAACCGTGTGTAATGTAAAAATAAAATCAAAATGCAAACAATTATTACCTCCTTTTGATCCATTGGAATGGAAGGGTATATAGCCTGAGAACTTCTGATAAGGCAGCCTGCAAATACTTCATTTTCTTGTTCATCTCCTCAATGTTAGGGTTCCGATCAATCAACCAGAGAAACCAACTCAAGACCACGGTGGTGCCATCTGTCCCGCCTAGCAAGAAGCTCACACACACGTCTCTCAGTAGAATGTCCGAAAACATGGGCTTGCCCACCACATCCTTCAAATCCATAAAAACGGCCAACATGTCTGATGATGATCTATTTTATTTAATTTTGATGGATGTTTTAAAACACCATTTGCATCGATCATGGTCATCAGCTCGTTCCTTCTAGCTTCGATGATTCCATCGATGAATTGTGCACGATCTTAATGGATTCCTTCAGCTTCCTCTCTCTTCCTATGTTCAACTGTTTTATGGCATTCCAGACCCATGAGAAGGTCAGGAAACGCTGCTCTCTCTAAAACTGCTCTCTCCACTTGCTGCCATCGACGTTGAATATGCCTTGGGCCAAAGAGGGGTCCTGGAAAGTCGAGGTGAAGTGATGGCCTTTGGGATAGTTGGCGAAGTTGTGCTTGAGAACATGCTCGACGTTGCGAGGGTCGAAGGTCAGGACAGCCATGAGATCACTGAACGGCGGCGCGACACGTACGTTCACGGTCCGCCCCATCATAAGAGGTGAGAGAACTTGAAGCAACGCCCACGCCAGCGACCATCCAAGACTGATGAGGCCAGGACATCCTCTCCGCCTCAAGAAACGTTGTATGAAAAAGAAAATGAGTAGGGCAACGGAGATAAGTGACATGTGAAAACGTTGCCCTAGGATGAAGAAAAGTGACCTTATTGTCTAAAGAATATTTTGCAACTATCTATGGTGTTGTTAACTGCTTTTGATGTTGTTTGCTATAATTGGTTATTGTAAATGTGATGAAGAGCTATCTAACTCTGCAAACCCACGGAAAATGCTAAATTCATCGGCTGAACTCAGCGCTTTATTTATTATCCTAATGACCTACTTCCGCTCTTGTAGTTGAGAAACTTTGACTGATCACTTATGACATGAAATATTTGAACCCAAGGGTGAAAAATCGTAAAATGGATCAACTAGTACCACTTTATTAATTACAGTTTGTATTATATGAATTAGCGAAAGGTACGAGAAAACAAATATTTGTAGTGCTTTTTTAAATAAAATTTACAATTATATTTATAAAATAATATTATAATAAGAATTAGGCATGCGTGCGAAAACTATATCAATCTGTCATTAAATTAAATAATATCATTTCGTTTACATAAACAAAATGACATTTTTTCATATTCAATAAAACTAATTAATTTTAAAAAACATCCTAAATTATTAATTCCAATTTTTATCGCATCATTTTTTACAGCTCGGATAGTTCAAACCATAATTGAGGAACTAGTGATAGCTTGAAGTTCTGCTTTCCCTTATTATTAATTTATCAAATTTTATTTCAAATAATATCATCTTTACTTTGCCAGATACTTGACCATCTATTTTTATAATTTACATTTAAAGTGTAATGTATGCTGATTTAAATGATAAATGTAAGAAAAATGATAGAGGACATAATGATTCTGACAATCTATGTTTTTATATTTTATAACTACAATTTAATGTATATAAACTTAAATTTTAAAATATAAGAAAACTGATATTGATGGAGGACATAATCTAATTTAAAAAAGAAAATTAAATCGTCAAACTCTCCCAAAAGGATGCAAATATAAAATTAAATCCTCTCATGAAATTTTTTCTCTTTTATTGATACAAATATAAAAACAAATAATTGTAATGAGTATTAATTTTACTAATAAGTTTCCTTAAATTCTTGATTTAATTTTAATTGATATTTTACAAAAGATGGAGGAAATCTTTGAAGTGTAATTTTCAGATGTTCTGGAAAAAACAAACTAATTTTTCGAATTCACCCATTGCTCATAAAACAGTTTTTTTTGCGGTGGTCATAGGTTGTTCACCCCTCCACCTTTAGTAGTAGCGTCAAACTCACTACGAACCTCCTCACGCGCACCTTCAATATATCAATGTGCATGTGATGATCTATGACTTCGATGTTGTTAGACAACACTCTAGCCACTTAGGCCAATTATACCTTGTTGATCATAGTTTCCTTTTTCACATAATCATTCTTATATAAACATGATCTATCATGTGGAACGTGGACTAACCACTACGGAGTTATCACGTGATAATTTAACTTATTGTATGACACGTTGAAAAATAAAAAACAAATTTATCACGTGTCACACTTTATTTTTTTCAACGAGACACATGACAATTCCTCATATTTGTAATGTTTATAATTGACATGACGGATTACGTCCATCCTTCCACATTTGATTGTTGGTGGTGACTTATGTCATAATTAATGAGAACATTTTGTGTGGATTATATGCTGCTGACGTGATCAATGTATGTCAAGTAGGAACTAGAAAAGTGAAAATAATATATAACAAACATCGATTAACAATACTACAATTAATATAGCACAAATAAGTAATGTGAGAGACAGTTCGCATATTTAATTAAGGGTGCTTATCTGCATGTATTGAGCATTCCACTGTCACATTCACATATATGTGATCTGTCGAAAAGATTTTGTGCGTCTCACTCAATTGATAGTGTGTCTACTTTGAAAAGTATATGACAATTTTATCCACACACTTGTCCGTCAAACAAAGTACAATCAAACACCGATGTGTTATTATATTTAGAGATTCGTCCATCCCTTTCAGAGCCCAGAAATTCTCGAATGATCGGAACTCTTGTCGGCTTGCTCCTAATAATCATGTGATTAATGTTTTACTTAATTGTCTCTAAATTCAGGATGTTAAACTAAACTAAAGTAATACTATTGAGACACATACTCAGATAATTTAGTTTAAATATCATCAGTTAATCTGAACGCAGAATTAAAAATTAGCCGATGTTAGAAGAATAAAACATCATATTGAGAAATTTTTTGAATTGTGATAAAAAAAGTTTTCATTTCTGATCAGTTGCAGTTCCTCTGATTATCAGAATAAATTTTTTGAATTGTAAAGAATCTGATTTTGGAACGAGAGAATTCTCAAGTGTTGGCTTATGTCCTTTATTTTGTGGCCTTGTTGAGTGATCGGAACCGAAATCTTAATTAGGTATATGTTCCATCGATCATGAACGTAGCATGATAAATCTTTCAAATTGAACCGTTATTTAATAAAATCAACCCCAACACAGGTTCATGGTCGAACAGAGAGATCAAGGATCTCACAATCCCAAGCCCCAACCAGCTAAATTGCACATACTCGGACTCAAACATGAATATGTTATCGGCTATATAGGTTGATAAATTTTCTGATATGTCCAGAACCAATAAATTCCTAGCTAGGGTTTCAAGTGGTATTCAGTCGATCGTACCATTGTTATTTCTAATAAATTAAGAATTTTTTTATATATGATTATGCAATGAATCGATCTTTTTCACAAAATACAGTCATTATATATAATTAATGATTGATAAAACGATTGATCGATCTATCCAACTATCCTCTCTCGGGATGAAATGATGCTCAGCAACCAACCATACATGAAAACTATGATAAACGACAGCGCCACAGTGCCTCCACCATCTGGGGTAGTTTCTGTCTCAAACGTGGTATCAACTTATTCATGGAAGTCTCACGTAAATGGAAAACGTGCCACGTCCGCCCTCAAATGATTAAATGCGAAGAAGTTGATCAGTGGGCAAGTCATTCAAATCAATTCCATTCTTTCAATTTCATCTTGTTGAAGAAATGGAAAGCAGAAGAACGTACTAGTAATTACTTGCCTGACTTCCATATAGCCACCATCTGGCTCTGAGTAGGTCGTCGGTACGATGTTGTGTTCACCTTTTTGTGGAGAGCAGGGAGTAGCGAGTCACGTACTTATTGAATGGTACATTATCAACATATGGTTAATATATAAGGTTACGTATTAGGGTATTACACTCTCTGTCCAGATTTATTAGTCATCATTTAAATTTAAATTGAGTAGATTTAAAAAAAATAGTATTATTTATTGAATTTTATAGGTAAATAACAGATTGACGGATATACTCTGTCGGGGTATATATATTACATAGCTGAATAGTTAAAATGATGTTGTTTTGAGTAATTTTAATGTTTCAAAATTTTAAAATTTTAGTGTTTAAAAGATTTATCTGATTTCAGAGTTTCAAATTTTTAGTATTTTTAAGATGTTTCAAAAACCTCCAAAATGAATAAATCATAACAAAACAAAAAAACCTAAGACCATGAAAACAATAAACACCCCCGAGCTCAAAAATAGTGTAAACTCTCAAATACTAAAACAAATTAAAATTTTGAAATTCTAAAATTCATTTAAAACTGCCTCATTTCAACTGATAACTTGGCCAGGCATATCCATTTTTTTCAATATTTAACGTATTCTGCTCAAATTTCATATAAAATGTAATATGAAATGAGTTATTACTAGTGCATGCGGATTTTTTATAGATTATAATAATAAAATATTTGATGTTTTACTTTTAAAGATATGTGATGGTGTTAAATATGCATATGACTGTTACCTAGTTAATAAAAATGAGCAAAAGTTTTAATTAATTGATAAATAAAAGAAGATTTTATGACGATAAAGAAATTTAACCTAGAATCATTAAATTATGAACTAAACATTTAACGGCGAACCAACTCAACTCCAAACTTGTTTATCTTCCAAAATGTAATACGAACACAATGAAGATATTTTTCAACCAAAAAAAATCGTTTTCAATAAAATCCTCTGTGGTGCTTGGTTTTCTATTTGAACTATCATGTTCGCTCTATCCGAGGCTGAAAATCTCCCTTATTTTCGCTCTAGCAATGAATGAAAATAACACGTGTGTAAAGAGGCTGATTCATCTGCCTCAGTGGAAGGCAAGTGATCTTTCGTCATTCGTTAGTGCAAAAATAAAGGACACTTGTCTTGTACTGTATATCGAAAAGCATTTTCATCTTTTGATAGAGCGAAAAGCTCCAAAAAATTTTGTCATACTGAAGAACAAAAATTGTTTGTACGTTTCATTCTTCATTAGAGCGATAAGCTATGGCTCAAAAAGTCAGAGACAGCCTCTCCCTCATTTCAGTTTCCCTCTATTATTTCTCCATGGGCGGCCATCTGTCGGTGCCAACAGAAGTCATTTCGCGGCACCTCCATAAGCGGACCAACCTTCTCGCCAAAAGAGGTCAAATCGTGCTTGCAGCCCGCCCATCTCAGTAAGTTTAAATTTATGGTTTACTTCCTCTGTCCTCTAATACATGTCGTTTAAGGTAGATTTGAGTAGATTAAGACGAAGTTAATGTTAGCGGTTGAACAAATGTAATGAGTGGGTGGTTGGTGTTTTTTAAAAAAAATTCGTGCAATAAGTAAAATTGGTAGATTATTACTGGTGGAGAATGATTTTGTTATTGATTATGATAAAGAAGTGATTAATGTTTGACGTTTTAAGGTAGTTGTTGATATTAAATACACATTGAAAATTGTTAAGTGACAAGTAAAAGTGGACAAAAAAAATTCGGTTAAGTGACATGTAAAAGAGGACAGAGGGAGTATATAGTTATGACTTTTTAGTTAGGGTTGTATAGTGTGGGTTGTCAGGATTTATGATTTCATGTTTCCATAGTGCGAATTGTTTTTGAAGCCTGGAAATGAGCGATAATGTTATCGAGTAATGAAATTTTTAGGACCACTTATTCATCAAGTGTTTTAACTAATAAACGTCATTTGTTTGGTAATTTTATTCAATAGAAATGATAAACCAACTGTCTGTTTTCGATGACGCCGAAATGTCTATACTGGAAACACTTGATATTACTAATATGGATGAGTTTACTAATGAAAAACTAAAATTGTTAGAAGAAGAAACCGACGCAGTTGAAAACTTAGCTAGAAAATTATTTTCTGAGAATGGATATGATGATTTTTAAAATTTTGCTATTGATGAGTATGAAAATATTGTAAAGGGAGCGGTAACTGTCGAAATGGGCGAGAGTTCAAATATCATCGAAGATTCGATGGAGCTTGAATAGGGTAATTATTTAGACGAAAGAGATGATATCATGGTTGATGAGACTCCCTTGTTTTATGATTATGCTTGTTTTGATAATTGTTCTGATTGGTTGGCTAATCGATCCCGATGAAAATTTGGGATTCGATACTTTACATTTGAAAGGTGAGCTATTTAAGAGTCAGCATTTTGTATCTAAGGATGCGGCGATATACGTCATCCAAGTGTATTATATTTATGAAACGGGTTGAATATAATGTTGATAAACAGAGCCTTGTGTGGTTAATTTTAAGTGTAATTTGGACGGGGTTGGTTAAGTACATGTGAATGACATTTCCAGACAAATAAGAAGAAGTCTTATATGTTATTTGTTTGTAGTGTGTATGATGGTCCGCATATCTGCGACCATGACGTAGGTCCAAAGGATAAGTTCCACATGAGCAAAGACTATTAGATATGAGATCAAGGAGTTCATTTAAGAACGATTAAGTATTTCTCCTCTTATTATGATGGAAATGATGCAGAACAGATAAGACTTTGAAATTTCATATTTGAAAGTACGGAAAAATAGACAAAAGGCTTTGAATATCTTGTTCATTAATTAGCAGAAGTTTTCCTATTTATTGCCATCTTATATTGACATATTACAGAAGACAACCCCGGGTAAATTCGTGTACTAGTAGAAGACAAAGGTTGATAAAAAGATATATATCAATAGGTATTTTTGGTCATTCGGCCCGGCAATCAAGGTTTTAACTATTGTCAGCCTGTACTGTTTGTGAATGGGACTCACTTATACGAAAAGTAGAAGGGCACCTTACTTCTTGTCATTAGCTTGGATGCAAACAACCATGTCTTGCCCCTTGCTTTTATGCTCGTGGAGAGTGAAGCTTAAGTTGGCCATTGTTTATGAACTAAGCATGCATCAGGCAGGGAGTAACCAAGAGAGATGGATTATGTGTCATTTCTGATACACACGATAGCATAATGTACGACATGAGCTCACCGGTTTGGGGTCTTCACCACGAGCATTTCACAGGATCCATGTTTAGCATTTTATCAGTAACTTACATATCTAGGTTCGAAAGATGAAACTAATGAAGTTGTTGGGAGAGATTGCTTACGATAATCAATCGTGAAAATTTGATACCATGTTTAGAGACTTGATTGAATTATTGAAGGTTGATGTTGGCACATGCAGATGGTTGATTGAACAATAAGGAAAAGTTGATCACAAGAATTTGATGAGTTTGGTATGCGTTGGGGATCGATGACCATTAATTCTAGTGAGGTCTTGATCAATGTTGTGATCAAGAGTGGTAAAGATTTATCCATTACAGCCTTAGTTCAATACACTTTCAAATAGTCCAACCATTATATTGTGTGCAGGCGGGAGCAATATGTTGACCATCTGAAAGAGTATGCACCAAAATTTGAGGAAAAAATAACGAATAAAGCCTCATTCCTTCAGGTTAGAATAGTCGGGACGCATCATCTTCATCTGGTGCACATGAGGAACATGACATTTTCTTGTCTCAAGTGGCAGGCGTTTCATTACCCCCTGTACTCATGCATTAAAAGTAGGGGCGAAACTGAGACATAGGAAATATTATAGTGTCATGGAATAGTTTAAATAGAGGCTTGGATGTCAGAGTTTCATCACATGCCTGATAGGGCGTATTAGGAGTTGTGTTCATACCCTACACATCTATCTAACCCCTGGTTTAGGAGACCACCTAGTAAAGAGAGATTCGAGTCACATAAGTGCCAAAATGAGATGAACGATGTTGGAAACAACAAGTGAAGCATTACCACTTCTGAAATGCGGAAGCAGAAGATGTGTGTTTTTATAAGGGATTCAAAGTTGGACACAACCGTAATGTTTTACCAACTCGCATGTAATAATTTTTTGTACGACAGTTGTATTCCGATGTGACGTCCTTTTTGTACAACAGTTGTATTCAGATAAGTAGGGAAAATGTTAGTTTATAATGTTATGTTTGTAAAGACTATTTATCGTTGTTCAGTATTATGCAAAACTTCACACTTTTGCAGTACTGTATTTATTTTCATATTTTTTATTGGATTTCTTGTCATATTAAAAAAAGTCATACAAAATGTCGTGCACAGGCCCACTTCACACATGCATCCATAGATATGGAAGATCTATTTTTGCTTGATCACCCTGGCTTGATCGACCCGGTCGTGCTTCATTCCCTAGCCTCCCATGCTCACAATTAGTGTGGGGATGGTGAGATATGTTGATTTTCATCAGTATGCATTTTTAACTTTATATGCACTTTCAAGCTTCACTACTGATCCTTGTATTCAGTTTGACCATGTATGTGATATTTGACATCATCAAATGTGAGACATAAATCAACGAGTTGCGCCCTATGTGGCTACAATGAGCTTATATGCATTATCATTGGTCCAAAACCTGAGGCATGATCAAGCCTTGATTATTGTGTTGGTGGAGCACTGGAGATCAGAGGCACACACATTCCTTCTCCATAGAGGAGAGATGACAGTCACCCTCCAAGATGTGGCCTTATTGTCTGGGTGACCAATTGACAAGCACGTTGTCACTGGGAGTACTATGAGTTACGTTTTTCGATACTTATAATTGTTCATTGACTAAATATGAATTGTTTTCTATTATTCTAATAAGCGATGGGTCGAGACTAGGAGCTACACACATAGCTCATATCAGATATTTTTGTATTACTGAGATCATCTAAACCGACAAAGCCTGAGTAATCTGAGCTGGAATTCATAATAGATGACTGTTTTGAAGGGGTCAATGAGTTGTGTCTACAGAGCCGCCATATTAGAACTGCAGAAGTATCATTAATATGCTTCCACATAGAGTA
This sequence comes from Kalanchoe fedtschenkoi, assembly GCA_002312845.1. NCBI lineage: Eukaryota > Viridiplantae > Streptophyta > Magnoliopsida > Saxifragales > Crassulaceae > Kalanchoe > Kalanchoe fedtschenkoi. The sequence goes on along the minus strand of NQLW01000674.1, from coordinate 932,303 downwards.
GGGGCATTATCTGTCTCGGATAATGCGTCAATTCGGATGGCAACCACTTGTTTCAGAGCCACCCAGAGATGGACATTCAGACCCACATAATGTGTCCAGGAGGAAGGGCAAGTTGAACTAGTCATTGGAGCATCAATAGTGGATTGTCCGACAGGAACACGAGAGGATCCTACGGTGGTCGGCTCAAGATCCATAGATGCATGCTACATACATGGCACGGTACGATAGGATCACGCGCATGATCATCCACCCTATCTATTTTTATATGAATGTCTATCAGCTGACAACTAGTGATCGCGCACTACTCTGATAAATGATCACAACTTTTACGTTTAATTAATTTGATTTCAAATGCTTAACACTCAAATTTATTTTATTATGACAATTGAAGACTTGTTCGTTTGTGTACGGCGGCCGTGAAGATATTATTGGAAGAGGTCAGTATTGTGAAGAGGATCGTGCACGATCTCTTTCATTCATGTTGTGCTGAGTGTGCTGAGTTGCACGACATGAATGAGGTCGCCTACATTCTCATTTACCCGGCTCTTGTAAAACTGTCGAAAGGTATATTGATTCTCGTTCTCTTACAGTAAAAAACATATAACATATTGACCATTTAACTCTATAAATATCTATCTTAGTAGTAGGAGAATCCAGCTCGGTCCGAGACATTTTGGAATTGAGGTCGACACTGAGATTAGGCAGGAGGAGATTCTTGAAAAGTCAGAGATCCAGCATCATTCTCAAGAGCTGAGATCTGACATCCTGTCACTATTAGACAGGACTCGCGCCAAGAGGGACCGCATTCCATACCTACCTTCTGCGCAGGAGCTGTTGGAGCGGACACATCAGTCTTGCTGTAGATAGATGAATGTGGTATCGTTTAGGACTATTTCAAAAATGCTGCTGACTCATGTCATGTCAAACTACTTGTGTCTATTACTTTGTTAAGTTTATTTTTATTCTTAGAATATTACACAATTACAATTTGAGAATGATAACTCTTAATGAAAGGAATAATGAAATCTTACGTTGAAACATAGTCGTCTATGACTTTTTAAGCTAGAGCTTTTCGCTAAAAAACAAAACCTTAATGCAATTTTCGTTCTTCAGTATGGCGAAATTATTTAAAGCTTTTTGATCTTTCAAAGGATGAAAATGCATTTCCCGATACTATAAAACGCAAATGCCTTTTATTTTCGCACTACTGAATGGCGTCAACACACGTGTTATTCGCGTCCTTTGCTAGAGTGAAAATAGGGGGATTTTCATTCTCTGAAAGGGTTAAAAGGGTAATTCGGATAGAAAATCATGCGCGGTGGCTGATTTGATTGAAAAAATTTTAAAAAAAATCTGCAATGAAGCAATTCAAAGTAATTAATGTGGTTCAATTATTGTTGTAGATTGTTGACAAAATAGACAACACTCAAGCTTAAAGCTAATGATTTGGCTTTTGAGTTTGTTGCCACTTCAATTTCTGAAGGTCAAGTTATTATCATTTGTGGACTTCTTCTACTTTATATAAAAGGAGCGTAATGCAACTTTGCACGCATAAATCAGTGGCGGAGCCTAACGAAAATGATATAAGAACAAAAGAATAATATTAAAAAATTATAACTTGGTTTTTATGCATATTTAACATTAATAATTATTATAAAACGTCACATTAATCATTTCATATGATAATCAATAAAAAATCATTCATAACCGATAATAATCTATCAATTTTATATTTTACACGAAATTTATAAAAAGAATATTAACCACATATCTATTAAATATGCTCAATTGATAGTATTAATATCTTATTTATATATATAATTTAACCTACACGATTATTATATACATCATGACGGAGCTAATTTATATTTTATTAATAAACAACTAAAACTCATTTGAGCCAGTCTCCAAATAACTATCACCCCTGTTTATGTGCTAGTGCTACAAATAGAAAATAATACAATTTTACAATCATATAACAGTAGACTGAAAATTGGCTGAAAAACTTACAGTCAATTTCCGGCTATTTTTCTAGGTTGGATTTGGTATTTAAAAATAAAAAAACCAATTGATAATATATGTTCAAAAATGGACGCAAAATTACCAGAAAATGTATGGCATGTATACGTATTGCTCCAATATTGAGCACAACTTATTAATTAAGTTTGTTGTAATATTGAGATTCATTTGTTTACAAGTTCACCTCACTAAAAATTTTGTTCACCACTACAGAGGAGACAATTAATGATGCTTAAATTGGGCATTAAACGGTGTTTCATAAGCGCTGTATATTCTAACATCTTAGTAAGTCATAGGTTTCTATCGCCGTCTAATATAAATACATAAGACGACGCTTAATTGTTACAAGCGTCATCTAAAGTCAAACATTAAACATCGCTTATTTGTTACAAACGCCGTTTATAATTGAAATATTATACCATGCTTATTAGTTACAAGCGCCGTCTAATGTTGCTACATCCAAAAAATCTGATTGATGTTATTCCTTTGGTTAGGATAATCAGTCTAGGCAAATGTTGGTCCGCCCTTACGATGGCCGATATATTTCTTCATGGGCTCAGCACGCAAGAATTGATCCGTAACATGCTCTTCATAGTCAATGTTAGCTACACATTTCTTGTAATACCACTTCCACTTGCTCACCTTCGAACACGACAAATACCCATTAAACTAATAAGCCCAAAGAAACCTAACAATCAAAGAAAGTAACCTCTCCATAACATTTACACAAAGCACAAATCTGAGAATAAAAGTTATAACCTTTGATTGGCTGTAGTACCAGGGAGGTGAAAGCAAGTTTGATTGAGAATGAAATTGGTAAAGCAGACGACTTCATATGATGAAACAGCTTGTGGAGATCGCAGGGAATGAAAATTTTCATGGAGAAATCAAATGATTAGAAAAGAAGCAACATTCCCTAAAAGTAGTAGCACAGATGAGAGTGTACAGCACAAGAAAACAAAATCTTCGAAGCAGATTCACTAGATGTTTGTGAGAGTACATGATTGACTAAGGGAAAAAATTAATGAAGCAAAATCCATTTTCCCAAGGATGTGTTCATTCATCTTCTTAGCTCTTAGATGAAAGCTTTTCTTTGGCCTTTTGCAGCTTGAGCACTTTCTTCACAATTTTCTGTTCTTCGAGCAAAAACGCTCGGATAATCCTGTTGATATATAGTGATCAAAGGTGGGGAAGAGAGAGAAAGGAATAAGAGTAACTGTTAGTTGAGTGAAGCACAATGATTCTTAAGCAAATCAGTTCTCCTATAAATACCTTTCCCTCACAGCGCCCCCTGATAATACGCCACCATAGGGACGATTCACAGTGCGTCTGTTCCGAGAAAGTCTAGACCTCTTGTATTCAGTTGGGCGCAAATGAGGAATCTGAATGCAAAAGTTCATCATGTCAAAGTTACAAAGACACAGCTCATTGACAAGATTATCCAAAGATAGACACTACGTTAACCAAAAACTAAACAATAACATAGAGATTTAGACTTGATGAAGTTCACAAAGCAATCACGATTGTGCAGACATAAAGAGTTGTTGCAGCACACTGGCAAAAATAATTCAAACATATCTACTGGACTTTCATTAGTCGACCACTCCTGCTTGCATTATACATCATTTATCAGTGAATCTGTCAATGTCTATATTTTTTTGTTGACTAAGAAAGGACAGGTCTCCTGCATTTCACCTTAGCCACATAGTTAGCCGATTTTTTTTTTTACAAATCGATGGTACAAACACAAAGTAGATATACAAGCCCTAAATCCCCAATGACTTCAGTGATGTCAATCCATCACCGGACCCCTCCACTGGTGCACAAACTTACTTGACTCTTGCTACTCTTAATCATATAAATTTCACAGCAGGATTAAAGGATTAGATATTCATGATTGAACATTATCACATTATCCAGGCCACAAACTCTTGTTCTCTCATTCAGTCAACATTAGAGTGGCAATTCTAACATACTTTATCTGCCTATAAAGCTGGTAGATAAACTCCCAAACAGCACAAACCAATGAACAATCTTGTCTACAGCGAAACTAAGCAGATTTCAGTGACAAACAGAACTAAATTTATATGAAAGCAGACTTAAAATTATACATTAAATTTGACACAATTCAACTCATTAACATACTCCTTGGATTCTTTTTCCAGTTACAGGGCATTTGGGGCCACTGGCTCTCTTCTTGAGTGTCTGGTAAACAAGCTTTCCACCTACATTGAAGAATCAGAAACACATAAAACACATAAGATAAACATAATACCTGTAACCAAAATCCAATATGATTAAGCAACGCATATTCCAATTGGAGCACTCAATTCCATTGCTAAAAACAAATGAATATATCAGCAAACTTGAGAATCTGCATCACCAAAACCCTAAGCAAATGCATCAAGCAGCAACTTCATGCTAATTCAAATCCCAGACTAAATACAAAAGCATCCGAACTAAGGATTAAAGCACATCAACTACAATCATTTAATCATGAATGAATCACACAGATCTACGTTCAAACCTGGAGTCTTGACGACCCGATTCTGGTTAGATTTGGTGGCGTAGCTGTGACGCTTTCGGTAGGTGAGACGCTGCACCATTTTGCAAGGCTCTCTCCGGTTTCTGAGCTTCGGCCTCTCTCTCAAACAGAAGCTTCACAGTTCTCAGTCGCTAGGGTTTTGAAGTCTGATGCAGCTCAGCACTCCACGCTATCAACGGCTGATATGAATCGACCGTAATCCAACGGATGACTCTCAATTAGGCCATAATTGGCTTTATTTGGGCCATGCTGAGCATCCGAATGGGCCTTGAGCGATTAGCCAATAGACTGAATTACCTGCATCGCACGAGGTGATTCGGATCCCAGTCGAACCAAACGGCGCGTAAAGTACACAAAGATCTAGAAACGGCACCGTTCAAATCATTTGTCTCATAAAACAATCAAATTTTAGAGAAAATTGCGAAAGGTTGTCGCACTACCGCATTTTTAATTTAGCAAGTATTACTATTTAATTTTCAAATTTAAGAAAAATTCTAATTTTGGAATATTCTACAATTTACTAAAAAATTTTCATTGGTTAATATTGATTTCTAATAAATCGGTTTATTATATACGGTTCGGTTCAACAGTTTCATGATAAATTGGTTCGTTCGTTCGATTTATCCATTTCGTGATGCAGTATGGTACAATTTACATATCGGACTGCTGTCTAGTCTGGTTTTCGGTTCAATCTTAGAATTGATCGGTTTGATTTTGATAATTATGATACGAACGTTATTGATATTCTGGGCCATCGGGCTCCGGGCCCAGCTTTTTTTAAATGGGCCGCGATCTGTTCCGTTAATTCAAAAGCCCGACGATACTCGAAACCGTCAGATCTTCAGTTGACCCGAGAAACCAAGAATCTTGTAACCGTCCGTCTACAGATTCCTCTGCCCAAATGACGAAAATACCCTTGGACGACACATGTCAGAATCCCAGTCGTCCATCGCAAAACCCTAACAACGTTGTCCCCTCGTTCTCCATCATAAGACCGAATTTCAGGGTTTAGCGAGAGGCAACAAAACGTGAGAGAAGCCGAGGAGATTTTTTGTTTGCTTAGGGGTGTGATCGAGGATGCCGGCGGACAAGGGGAAGAAGCAGAAGGTGGCTGAGAAAGGGGAGGATGAGAACTCATCCGACTACCTTGATGGCGACCTTCTCATCTCGATTGAGAAGTTGCAGGAGATTCAAGATCAGCTTGAGAAGGTGATTGAATGTGCATAAAGTTTGGACCTTATTTAAATTTTTTACGGCTGTTGTGAATTTGAGTCAGAATTTATTTATGGGTCTGGAGAAATCGGGCAGCTTGAATTTTTTTCAGGTTTGTGTTTTCTTTATGAACAGTTGCTGGGGTTGTTGAATTATGTTTAAGGTTGAACCATTTGCTGGAAATCGCTTATTAGATGTGTTTTATTTTCGTTGGCTGTCTTTTATGTTGGCTTGTATGGTAGCTTGGGAAAATGAGATGGTTCTGGGACCATCAAGTAAATTAGAGATTAGAACAATTTAAGTGTTTGTGTTTGTGAAAGGTATTAAGCAACTATCTTGGATTCCCAATGTTTAACTAGTCTATCAAGAACAATCTTGAATGCCATCTATCATGACAAATCTGATCGTGTTTTGTTTCTTTCTGTAATGGGTTACAGCTGAATGAGGAAGCCAGCGATGAAGTCTTGGTGTTGGAGCAGAAATATAATGAGATTCGCAAGCCTGTGTACCAGAAGAGAAGTGAGATTGTCAAGTCAATTCCTGATTTTTGGTTAACTGCCGTAAGTGCCCTTTGAGACACCCGCGCCATAGTTTCTTGATGATACAGTTTAACCATGTTAAAAACGCCATTGATTCTGTGATCAAATGTACAGTTCTTAAGCCACCCTGCTCTCTCCGAACTGCTGACTGAAGAAGACCAGAAGGTTGGCCTCTAATCCCTATTTTCCTTCAGAATCTCATTTCATTGGTTCTGGATGTTTGTAAGTCGATTTTCTGTTGTGATAGATTTTCAAGTATTTGAGCGCTTTGGAAGTTGAGGAAGCTACCGATGTGAAATCCGGATACTCCATCCACTTTGTAACTCTTATAATTTTCATTTCGACTTAATTGCTTATTACTTTGAGCTTCAAGACCCTGTCAAGCTTCAAGACTCATTTACTAAAAAATTATCTACTTTTGAAGAACTTCAATCCAAATCCTTACTTCGAAGACGCAAAACTCACCAAGACCTTTACCTTCCTCGATGAAGGAGCCACCAAAGTCGTCTCCACGCCGATCAGGTGGAAAGAAGGCATGGTAAGCTCAAAGCAATGCGCTCCTTGATTCCTTTTATGCTCCTAAGGCCTCCCGAGTTTTTTTAGTTTATTTATAGTTCAAATTCAATCTTTTTTTTAAAAAGGGACTTTCTAATGGGACTCACGAGGGAAAAGGAAACAAGCGCCCTTTGAATGAAGAAAGGTTTTCCCGGCGTTTTCTTAATTTCTCATGCCCGTGTGCTAAAAGCTTTTTTGGCTCGTTGTGTATCTGATTCATCTACCCACAAACCTGCAGCTTCTTTAGCTGGTTCAGCGAGACTCCTGCAAAGGACATGGATGACATCCATGATGAGGTAGATGCCCATTGTTGTATGTACATGTTTAAGCTCTGTTTGGTTATTGAGTATAACAAAAAATCAGCTTTCGACTTCCATTTTGACGTCCTGTTAATCTTTTGCAATACGTATATTTCAGATTGCAGAGATTATCAAGGAAGACTTGTGGCCCAACCCTCTCAACTACTTCAACAACGTTGTAACACATTCCTTTATTGCCTCCATTTTTCTAGATGTATTTATAATTGCATAACATTGTGTTTCCTCCGTTCTCCAGTTTCCTTAAAAGCTATGATTTTTACAGGAGGGGGATGAAGATGAATTCGAGGCAGCAGACGACGACGATGATGAAGAGGTACAACGATGCACATTATTAGCTACGCATGATTTTTTTTGTTACTTGGGTTTCGGTCACATATTAATAGCTACACGTTAATTTTCATTCCATAGATTTTGGTCGAAGTATTTCTCTCGACAAACTTGTGATTCTTTTGCCTCGCAAAACGTGTAAATTTTCAATACTGAAGTGTTTGTCACGTGAATCTTGCCCTGCAGGATGACGATGACGACGACGGTGAAGAGGACGAGTAACTTTGGCCTTCTGTGTGACTGGAGACCCTGCTATCGATTCTTCTGTTAGTACCTATTCTGATTCTGGTGGAAACTTCGATCTACCAGTCAAATGTCTTAGGTTAGAGTATATGTTCTGGGTGCTTTTTTGAGACAACTATTTCTATCGAATCCTGTCTCTGTGGGGACTGCTTCTCTGATTTATATATGATCTAGGAAACCATCCATCTTCTTACTGCAAGTATGTGTAATCATTAACTTATCAGTTGAAACCGAATCTGATTTGGCACTTTTTGAACAACCCAGCATCCATCTCAATTCTCAACCCTAAGGCTGTGTTTAGTTTAGGAAAATTTGTTGGGAAAGGAAGATTTTTTTGAAATTGAGAAGGAAATCTTGTGAGAGAATGAGAAGGAAAGTTTGAGGAAAAATTTCTTTAAAATAAAGAATATCTTAGTAATTTTTCATCATTTTTCACCTTTAGCTAAATAAGAGAATATATGATGAATTTCGCCGTGGAATCCATCTGAAAAATGATGGGAAAATGCTAAAATCTTCCTTACTTTAAAAAAAAAAATTGTTATTTTTCATCTAATTTTCTTATAAACTTCTTTCTCATTTTCTTACAAATTTTTCTTTTATTTTCCACAAACATTTTGGGTAATTTGTGTTCAATATTTAATGAACTTAAACTAAAATGTAAAAAAGGAATGAGGAGGTAACATATAAAACTAGTTTATTTTGAGTAGCCGTTTACTCACTTAGGTGTGCCAGATGTAGATTAAAAAATTAAATATTCATTTATTTAACTTGGTGGTTTCGTTGATGAGTTGACGTTGTCAAGATGGTCTGAATAGATTTTGAGGAAGAGGAGGTTAGGTGAGGATGATTAAATTAAACTGTGTGATACTGATTATACTTTTTTTCTAATAATTTTTCATTCCAAAACAAAATTTAGAAAATATAAGAAATTTAACTAAAATTCATTTTTTTGATTTCATCTTCCTTTCTCTAATATTTGCTATAAACCAAAAACCATTAACCAAATATTTTATGTATCACTCTCTCGATGCATAGTTCTAAAGTGCGTTCGTCTAGCCGTCTAGGTGGATGATTAGTCTTGGACTATGTTAAAACGCCCCGCCTAATATCAGGGTCTATTAACTCGTATCCTTTATTCTTTAAGATACTTAAGACAATATGACACTCAAATCTTCATATAACAGGATCAACCTTCTAAATGATATCAGTCTCTTTGCTTACATCTTTAACCACGTATTATCGAGTGACTTATGAGAGGATCTCTATAAAAGGATGCATTTTACTGAGCCCAAATATCCAATGATTCATTTGATCCATCTCGGAATTTCACCTATTCAAGTCCTTGTGTGATGTACAAGAGTTTATTTTCAAATTCCATTTCGATTCTCATATCACTTTAAGAGAATCCAATATGATCCAAGGATCTCTCTAGTCCTTTACATTCATTATCCAGTGAGTTAAGGGATCACATTGTACATAGTCTTGACTCGCGACTCGATGCACATCGTCGGGATCTTACCCCTTTTGAATAATGTCTATAAACTCTTCACTTTACAAAGACCTTCGAGTCTCGCTAGACTATCGAAAACTCGCTCTCAAATTTCACATGTTGAACTCATATATGGTTCACATCAGAGTACTTACCTCAACGGTGGCCGAACTCATCATCACCGCCCCTCCCCCTGAAGAGATAATGAAGTTTTTCACATTTTTCTTGTAAGAAACATCTTCAATGGCTCACCTTAAGTGCTAGCTCTTTAAGGAAAACAATTTATCTTTTTTTTTTCTTTTTTTTTTCAATTTATCTTATTTATGATCTATATACATTAGACTTGTATCGAAGTCTAGTTTCATAATTCATCATCCAATTTATCACTAACCTCTCCAAAAATCTAGTTTCAACGCCTATTACCACCTACTGGTGTTTATGAGGATGTTCGTAATTCTTTATCGAGAATTTTTATTCAGCCTATCATTCGAGACCAAAAAGAAAAAGTGACATTTTGACTGATTTGCGACAACAAATTTGACTTCATTTTCGTCGCTATTGCAGCTGCAAGCGAGGAAAGACTGCCTGCCCGACAGTTTTGGCTCATTGGACCCATTTACTGGCTCAATATTGACTACAAGTCTTTGGGCCATGGCCCACATTAGTCAGGTGGCGAATTGGCCCAAACGTTGCATTTAGTTAATTTTTTTGAGTGAGTAATTCATTTTATATTTGTTAAGGAAAACATATAAAAGTTTAAAATACCTTTTAGTTTTATTTTAATGAAACAAGTTTCGATTAAATGAATATTATAATTTTTATTTTATTATATTATATTAGGTTGTCTATTGTGTATAGCTATTAATTAATTCATCTATATCGAGTACACCAAAATTTAGTAATAGCCCCCAAAACAGGGCGATAAAAATTTTAATTACTTATCAGCGTGTAAATAACAATTAATTAATATTATTAATTATCTCATTTGAAAGTGGTTATTAAAATCAAAATCATCCTGTCAAAATCATCCTATTTTGGATGGATTTAAACTGGCTTGGAATCATAGGATCATATTCCATAAATAATTGAGTTTAAAATATTAAGTAAATTATTTTTTATATTTTATTAAGTATTTTATTGGGTTTGTTGTAAAGGCATCCATATTGAAGATTTTATTTATAGATTCGTGTTAGATTATAAATCTAATTTAGGAGATCTGTGTTAGCGAAAGATTGATTTGTGACCTTCTAACGTAAAATAGAAACAGGTTCATGTGTATGATACAATTCAAGAAGTGAGTAAATGATGAGAGGTTTTTGTTCATAAAGCAAATATTACATTTAAAGAAAGTAACAACCTTTGATCAATCAATTATCAAGTTTTGTTTAAATGTAATTGTTGCTTAATTTTTTTATATCATGAATCACGATTTTTACTATTAAGCGTGATTTTGATCCAATTTAAAAAATGTATAACTATATGTTATATTTTAAGTTGTGAATTTTTTTTTTAAAATAATTTAAATTAACCCATTAAATCAATAGAACTTCTCAAATATAAACTATATTATATACTTTTGGGTGCACCGGGAGCATGTGATCTCGACACCCAAGTAATTTATTAGTAATAAAAAAGTAAAAAAATTAAAAAATCTTTCAAAAATAGAAAAAAAAATCAGAAATTTTGTTAAAAAAACTACCAGTTGAGTTCATAAATATAAAATATAATAAAAACTACATAAATTCATATTTTTTTTAAATTGTATTCATTAAAATTAGAAAAACTCCATGTTCATATATTCATCACTTTCATACATAAATTCATCACTTTCGTACAATTATTCATCACTTTTGTACATATATTAATCACTTGCATACATATATTCTTCACTTTCATACATATATTCATAACTTACATACACATAATTATCACTTGTGTATGCATATTCATCACTTGCATACATATATTCACCATTTGCATACATATATTCACCACTTGCATATGTATATTCATCACTTGCATACACATATTCATCACTTATATATGTATATTCATCACTTGCATACACATATTCATCACTTTCATACAATTATTCATTCCTTGCATATATATATATATATATTCATCATTTGCATACATATATTCATCAAATTCACATATAACTATATCAATGGATATAAATTAGAAAATATATAAATTTATAATTTTTTCCTTAATTTAATGTCTATAAATCAAAGTAGTATATTTTTAAAATGTTTTCTAATTTTTTAGTTTTTTTTTTAATTTTTTTCGATTAACATGTGTGTATTTAATTATAACATCAAAACGACATCGTTTTGAATGAAAAAGAAACTAATGTCGTGACCGAGGGCACTTGCTCCCGATGCACCCAAGAATTTGCAGTTTAACTGACCCATTTTCTATATGTGTACATGAAATGATGTATTTATGATCACTTACATACTTATTTCGTTTTCGTCAATATGTGTAAAATTGTTCATCTCATAAAATGACCATTGACCATCACTTATATATTTATTTACGATATGACTGATTTAATTTTTTTAAAATGATGTTTTTATTTTTATTAATTAAAGTGAATTTGGGATACATAAGTGATGATAAATAATCCATCAATCCACGCGCACATATAGAAAATTTTTCTCCCCTAACAAAAGAAAAACTCTTTACTCGAAAAGCAATAAAAATAATACTTATGAAAACATTCAAGATAATAGTCTAGAAATGCCACCAGGGTGGTGGCCAAGTCGCAAAGAGTCATGTCTGTGTTCTGTAAGATTATGAGTTTTCGAAATCTCACGCTGATGATTGAATGTATGTGTATTTTTTTGTATTTATTGTATCGATTGTATAAAAAAAATAAACTAAAAATAAGTAATAATTATGAAAACATAACATGCATGGCCCGTCAAGGATCAAAAACTAATAACTACAAGATGTGTATATGCATCCAACGAATGTGCATGTTCACAGCAATAACTTGGCCAGCAGACCCACCGAACTAGTAGCTACTCACTGGTCATGAGTCACTGGTGGAAGACAAGACATGTCACTTCATCTGAGCCTTTCAAACAGGCAATGTGACCTGCGAACAGTTGTGCTGGTCTGATGAGCTGTGGGACAAGAAAGCGAAGGAGAGATCAGCCACATAGACGACACAC
>NQLW01000674.1:907693-919326 GCA_002312845.1 Kalanchoe fedtschenkoi | reverse complement strand
TGTGAAACTTGTTCAAAAAATTTTAAATTTAAATTTTGTTGGGAGCACGTAGAGTAAACAATTTGTGCCCTCAAACATGCAAAGAAATTAAATAAATGTGGGATTCATAAAAAAATGTCAAAAATTAAATTAAGGAGTTTTCGACTATATAATGACACTTTATAATTTATATAGGGAAAAACCCTAAAGGGGTCCCGAACTATTACCGTTTCCCCACTTACGGTCCGAACTATCAAATTTGACGATTAAGGGGCAAAAACAAAAATTCCTTTAACACCGTTAACGACCAAACCCCTATCTCCTCAATTGCCGCCGATGATCTGACTCCGGCAGCTGATCAGAGCCAGGCTGGAGGAGCTGGGCGCGGGGCTGAGAGCCGCGGAGGCCTAGCGCTCGGAGATGGATGCGACCGTGGTGGGGAAATGGTCGTTAATGACGGCGATTGACGAGATGGGGGTTTGGTCGTTAACGGTGTTAACGGAATTTTTGTTTTTGCCCCTTAATCGTCAAATTTGATAGTTCGGACCGTAAGTGGGGAAACGGTAATAGTTCGAGACTCTATTTAGAGTTTTTCCCATTTATATATGTTCATCACATCACATGAGTAGATTAAAAAACACCATTTTAGATTATTTTTATGATTTTAGATATTAGGGTTTTGTTTTAGTGCTTTAGCGTGTGTTTGGTAGCTGAGATTAAAAACAGAATAAATAATTAATTATGGTATAATGTGTTTGGTTACAAATAAGATAAATATTAATAATTTTGAAAGATAAATTTTAGCTTTGAAAACCAAACTTGTTTATCCTACCAAAATATGTGAAATTATTTATCTCGTTATTGTCAATATTTAGATTGCTGCCAAATGCGCTCTTAGGTTTGATGAGAGAGTTTCAGTCTAGCTTTCTCTTGTTTTCAAGATATTTTAAAGTTTTAAAAATTGAAACTTAAAACCCACGGAAAATTCTAAATCTTAAAACTCTAAAAACTTGAAATTTTAAATTCTGAAAATTAAAACCTAAATAACTAAAAATTTCACAACCTTGAAATCAGAAAAATCATTTGAAACGAGCTTTTCATTATATATCTGACTCTTTAAAATAAGTATACATACTATAAAATTGTGCTGTTGAACCATATAAAAATAAATTTGAACATTTTTTTTTCTTAGTCTTACCCATTTTCTTTTTTTATAAAAAAACTCACGCATCCAACTAATAATGAGATTTGAACAAGAGATCACAATAATGACAGACTGTCCATCCGACCACTTAGCCACCACCATTGGTGACTAGTTTCATCCATTTTAATCATAATCACTATGCAAATTTTATGAGGGATTTTTAATATCATTTTTCTGACATGTCAATTTGTGTACATTAATTATATATAAATCCCATTCCAACTGCATATTACATTTTTCAAATTTTAATATTGAAATTGAACAGGAATAAACTTTTCCAACGGATATTATTTTCTCAACACATATAGATGCCTTCCTTTTATTGGATGATGGTCGGATTGCGTAGGATAAGATGCTCGCACACGTGTGGCACATGTTCGTTCTCCTAAAAAATATTGGAAAAAAAAAACATAAAATTGAGGTCGACATTTCTCTATATTAAAATTTTCATTATTTATTATAATTAATTTAGGAAAAAAAATACAAAAAGAGATATGTACAATCTTAATTATTATCTTTTATTGTCACTTAATCGAATTTATTTATTCATTTTTACTTTTCACTTCACAATTTCAATACGTATTTAATATCTACAACTTCTTTAAAAATATAAAAATTAAACAATTTCTTATCATAATTAATAAAAAATTATTCCACACTAGCAATAATCCATCAATTTTATTTTTTACATAAATTTTTAAAAAATGCATTAAATACTTACTTATTAAATATGTTTATCCACTAATATTAATATCTCCATAATCTATTCAATTTAACCTTAAACGACTATTATATCAAGACAAATGAAGTATTATGTAATAATTGAATTTATATTTACATATATTTTTATGAAAAAAATGAATATACCCCGTCAGGATATACAAGATATATACCCAAACGGCTAAAATAATTAAAATTTAAATTTTGTTTAGGGGTTTTATGATTCAAAGTTTTTAATATTTTAGGATTTTAAGGAGTTTTAGGGTTTATTTTTTTAGCATTTTTAGAATTTTAGGATTGAGGGTTTTAGAGTTGTAAAACGACGCCGTTTTGGATGCATTTTAGAAACATAAAAAAAATACTAAAAATATGAAAGTTTGAAACAAACAAATCTTTTAAACCCTAATACAGTAAAAATTATAAAACTTAAAAATCCTAAATCTCATAAAAATAATCTAAAATGACATTATTTCAGCCGCTAGAACACGTAGTTTACCTATTCTGACAGAATATATCTACTAAGCCCATATTTTATTATTTAAAAATTATAATTTAGGGGCATTATCACTGACAATATTAGATAAACAAAATATAAATTCATATACACCAACAACTTGCCAATTAGAAGGAGAGGGATTCGAGAAAAAAATTCAATGAAAAATGTACTAGAATGATATAGTTTTAATTTGGTGACTAATTATAATTTGTGAATAGTAATCATATGTGGTAATTATAAATTTATTTATTATACCACAACTCTAACTTAAAATGACAATAAATTTTAAAATTTGAGAGTGATAACGGTTAATTTTAAAATGAAGATAGTGCATCTTCATTTTGTACATTTTCCGAAATTTTAATACATGATAAAGGCAAAATCAATAGGAAAGAATCGCAAGCTCTTTCAAAGGCATGGTTGGTCGAATTATATTATGAATAATAATGTATGGTGTTATTGTTGGCCTAATCATTCGAATAAAGTGGATTAATTCTTTAATGGTACGATTAGACATAAATGTAATTACTATCTGGATCACTGTCAGTGTAAATGATCAACAGTTGCATGTGAAATTTTACCCAAAAAAATTGAAGTGCCTAATTAGCTACTACTTAAACTAATGGATGTTGTGCAGAAAAAGGGAATGTTTGGCTTTAGGTATAATAATATTGTTGTTAATGGTGGAGAGTTTATTATTAAAAATAATCTTAATAATTAATCTCTGAATAGGGAATGTTTCTGTCACTATTTCAATACTTAAATCAACCATGTTAATTATTTTAATCACATGAATATAATTCCAGTACGTTGTGTATAAACTACAAGAACCTCCTCGTCCTAGATGGCTAGATGTTTTTATCAACTTAACTACTAACATTCAAACTTCCAATATATGTATTTTTGTGTTGATTGTTGTCCTATTTTCAATGACATAAGCTTAAGACATGTTTTTTAAAATCAAAATTGGTAATTTTTGAAAATAGATTCAATGTAAAAGCTAGCTATGACTTTTATTTTATTCGGAGAACATATATTAGAAAAGATTGAATTGTCAGATATATGACATTATAAGAAGGACTCGTGTAAAATCACAAAGATGATCGATATGAAGGGCTCATGTAGAGATACAATTGATTGCTTACAAATGTGAGTTGGATGTCTCGAATGGATTAAATTCATTTTAAAATTAAGTATTAATCAACTCATCTAACACTCTTTCCATAAAATGATTAAAAATTATTCAGTTATTAACTCAATAAAAGTGGGTATTAATCTCAAAATTAAACCTGAAACCCATCACCTTTAATTTATAAATCAAAACTTGTAGCTAGGTAATCAATTTGTTAAATGGGGTAACTTGTAAATTAAGATCCCATTGATCTAATACACCTTTTATAGCAAGATCCAACTCATGGGGTCGAGTCACCAATAACATTCAAAAGGGCCGAATGAAAATGAAATGAGATGATGATGAAAAATTAAGCATTTAGGGTTTTTTTCGGGGAGACAATATTTATGGCAAGTTGGCATCTTCAAGTATCTCGATCTAAAAATAACAACACTACACTACACAAAACCTCATCACCATCATCGTAAAAGTTGCAAATTGAAATATGAACTCATCATAAAGGGCCCTATCTAGCTAGCTAGTTCCCACTCCCAACTGAAATTGTCAGATCAAGAATATGCAAACTCTGATTTTCTGAGGCCAGATGCTGTGAGTCATGAGTAGAGAGGAATCCCAAGACACAATATCAAAGCTGTTGAAGACCAAGCAATATTACACAAACTACGTACCATGATGGAAGTTTACAATGAAAATTTTCTAATCTTTATTTTATTTTAGTTTAACTTATTTATCATTTTATTATATTATATTTAATCTCAGTTTGCCTTATTTTATTTTGGAAGAGGAACACTGATTTTGTCTTAGTGACTATTTATTGAAATTAGACTCCTTTAAGTCTTCACTTCATCACCATTTGATTTGATGAAGATATTTGGATATTTTTCATCCTATTATTTAATTTTGATTCTAATGATCTAAATATTTTATTGCATTTTGACTTAATTGAAAAATCGAGAATGACATTGACGGTTTATTTAAAAAATTGGAAATAACATGCTTCTCCTATTTCTCGGTTTGCTCACTGGGATCATGTACGCTTTGGAAATCGCGTACACAAATACAAAAGTTTATAGGTTTCCGAATCTCAAGTCACAACCCTGGAAGCCGCAAAATATTTTTTATGGATATGGTGATAATTCCAATTATATTAGATACAAATATGGATCCAGATTACCTTTCACTTGATGTAATTGGCTTTTATTCGTATGCTAGACACAAATATTATATGGATTCAAATCAAAATCCTAGAAAGCATACAAAGTTATATCAACAGTTGTGGCAAGATTGTCTCTGATGAATACGTCCAGCGACATACATCTATGGGTATCCACACAAAATGGTGGATACGGCACCCCCAAAATACTATCTCTCAATCAGATGAATTAATCCTCATTGTCTCACTTTTGTTTATATATTATGTTTTAATCGTATTAAAACACATAAAACTATAAACTAATGTTCAGCCATCAAAAGCTAATCAAATCCTAACATATGTTAATAAAATTTATTTATAGTGAGACAGAGTAATTGAATTTCGATTTGCGGGCCAAATCCAGTTACTAAATGAGTGTATTATCTACGACTCATACTTATGAATTCAATCCTTTTAATTTAGTGGGTTAGACTGAATCATATCCAGACCAAATTTTTTTTAGTTTTTATCTAATAAATAAAATAACTGTCACTCAATCATGTACGATCTTGTAGTCATTAATTATAAGCGGCCTTTAATAAAATATTTTAATTTTTAATTATGAATAAATTAATTCACAAAACAATCAAAACCTTAGCCAATATCAATCTATTAACTGACATATCAAAACAACATCTTTGCTAACAAGTCAAACCGAAAATATCTATTCCAATTCTGGTCCGATCCAGTTTTGACCATTATACACTCCCTTAATTATCAGCCCAAATTTAACTAATTGATTTCAACCTTCAACTCAAATCAGTTTAATTAATCAACTCTATTTTAACTGAAAATAATGAAAACGAGATTACAGAAATGTATTAACCTGAATATAAAGTTTTTTTAGGGTGTAGTCAGTATTGTAGTGAATAGCTTTATGTAAAGTGGTCTTTATTTTGTTTGAAATTGATGGTAGTATTTTTTGACTTAGGGATTGGGACCCCATTGTTGAGAGGGAGAGGACAGAAGTGTCTTTATGGAATGAATGATGAAAGAAGGCAACACCTCACGTGGATAGACTGAAACCCTAAAGGTACATTGTCCTTAATCAACTCATCGCTCCCAACTCCCCTTATTCCTCTTCTCCTCCTCTAAACTCTTAACTCCATGACACCTCAGCCAGGATTGTAAAAGAAGGAAGTAGCACTACTCATAAAAATGAGATAATGAAATCAACATGTTTTGTTTCTTCCAAATCAAGCTAAGCTTTTTGTAAAAACACATATGGAGCCAAGAGACATTATTAGACAGCCAAATCATTTGGATTAATTAGTGATCCATAAGTCCCTCTAATCACATTTGTCAACATTAATATGTGTTAATGTAGGTATGGAGCCAATGTTATCACACTTGCATCTAAAATTGGATTGTTTTCCACTTCAAATGGGTGTTATAATTTTCATTTTATTTTAATTCAATTTAACTTAATTTATGCTCTTTACAAATTTTGATTTCACTTTAATGATAAATTAATGTTATAAGATTGTTGATCTTGTAAATAAGTAAACTTCACTTCAAACAAATCCAGTTCGGCTTAATACTTAAAATATATCATTTTTAGATAAAATTCAGTTCGATTCAACCCAATTTGATCTAAACTAGAAGAATACACTCATAATTAGCATAGATTTACAATGTAATTTAACAAGATGGATTGATTAACTTTATGTGAGTTGGTCAAAGATTACAAGAGATAATCATAACCATGAGTCACCAAATAACACTCATGAATAATTGGAATGAGAATGAATGGAAACCAACAATGCAAAAGAGATCCATTCACAAAAAATGAGCATACTCCTTCCTTCAAGATCACACCAAAACCATTAAATGGTGTCCTTCCTTTTCTTCATCCATGAGAAAATTGTAACACATTAAATCATTAAAAAGCCTAGCCAGCACCAAACAATCAGCATTATCACAATAAAGCAAAATTCCTCCCCACCTTTATTTAATATTTTTTCCTTTAATCAATTTCCCTAAAAAATAACAATAAACTTTTTAAAGCTCTCTCACCCATATAATTCCCACTCATTATCTTTTGTCTCTTAAAGCAATCTATACTATACTAGTATACTACTATACTATACTCTTCAAACCTCTTCCTCATATTCTCTCCAATCTCTCTCTGCAAACTACACCACTGATAGAGAGAGAGCCAGAGAGATCACACAGGAACAAGAAGAAGAGAGAGCGAGCTAGAAGATCCCTCTCACAAGAAACTTTCATATATACACACACCTCTACATCTAGACCCACCAAAGATCTAATTAGGTCCATCATGATCCCCACAACTCAAAAACCCTAGCCAGCCTTGCTGCTGCTAGCTCCCTTACAGTGTGGGTCTGATTTGTATTTCATGTGATCGGTTATATCATTGTAATCATCATCATCAGACATGGATGGTAGCAGCAGTGGTGGATCGGAGGATCATCAGCAGCAGCAGCACCATCACAACTACCATCATCTACAGCAGCAGCAGTTTCATCTGATCCACAGACCCAACTTCCCTTTTCAGCTTCTGGAGAAGAAAGAAGATTCTGAACAGCAGCAACATAGTGAGAGTAATTATCAAGCTCAGCAGCAGCAGAAGATTGTATTGACTCCCAGCAGCTCCGACCAAGCTCGAGCGGCTTCGGAGGCGCCTAAGAAGGCGCCTCCGAAGCGAACCTCGACTAAAGACCGACACACGAAGGTCGATGGCCGAGGGAGGCGAATCCGAATGCCCGCCCTCTGCGCCGCCAGAGTGTTCCAGCTCACGCGTGAGCTCGGACACAAATCCGACGGTGAGACGATCGAGTGGCTGCTGCAGCAGGCCGAGCCCGCCGTCATCGCCGCCACCGGGACCGGCACGATCCCGGCCAATTTCACGTCTCTGAACATTTCACTGAGAAGCTCCGGGTCGACCATGTCGGTTCCTTCCCAGCTCAGATCCAGCTACTTCAACCCTAATTTCACCGTCTCCTCGAGCCAGCGGAATCGAAGCTTGTTTTCCGGTTTGGGTCTGTCGACAGGGACGTCGTCGTCAGTTCTTGATTTCCCGGTGGGAATTCCGGCGGAGAAGCCGCCGGACTCGCCCCTGGAGATGTCGCCGGAGGAGCAAGAGGGGGCGGAGAGGAAGCGGAGAGCGGTGGAGGACGACAGCATGCCGCCTTCTCCGCCTCCGCAAATGGGCGGCGCTTCAAACAACAACAGCAACTACTTTCTCCAGTCAACCAGCGCCGGCGTGATTCCGGCTAGCCACGGCCAGATTCCGGCGAACATATGGATGGTGGCGAATTCAACCAACCCGGTCATGGCGGGGCACCACCACGACAACCCCATCTGGACATTCCCGCAAATGAATCCCAGCAGCATGTACCGCGGAGCACCGATCCCTAGCGGGTTGCATTTCATGAATTTTCCGCTGCTGCCGGGTCAGCAAATGGGAGCACTCAGCGGCCATGGCTTACCCGACAGCAGCAGCCACTTGAACATGCTGGCAGCTCTCAGTAACCAATATCGGTCTTTTGGCGGCAGTGGCGGCGGCAGTGGTGGTTCAGACGAGCCGCCGCCTCAAGGCGGAGATGATCATAATCAATGAAGGCGACAAGGCTGCTTGAAATGTGTGGATGGAATGCAAAGTGAGGTTTGGTTTAAATTTTTGCTATATGAAATGAGATGAGTTGATTGAGTAATTAATTAACACTAATATATTATTTAGTTTTCAATTAATGTGTCACATTTGTTTGCCTTGAGTGTGATTTCTTTGTTTGATTAGGTCTCAACTAGGGTTTGAGTTCAGGATCACAGCTTATCTGATATGATTATTGCCCTAAGTACTTGCTTTATTTTCTTGCATAAACTACTCTGAATGAAGAAGAATATGTTGCATCACACACGTTCATAATGTATCGTTTTGATGAGATGTAGTACGTACCATGAAGGGGTGTGGTCTAGGGTTTGATTCCGAGTTGATTTTAAGAAATAAATGAAATGATTTGGAAGGTTGTTGTTATATGGAGATTTTGACTTTTTGTATGAATGAAATTAAAGAATCTTAAGACTCTGAAATCTTTCTCAAATTCCTCTTAATTAAATATTAAATTACATAGAGGAACAGGAGGAGATTTGGTTTATATATACCCAAAATAACAAAAAGTCAAATAACATATTTATCCCCATATACTTGACTATTATGAAATTAATAGAAATATGCCTCTGTCCTCTAATGCTAGTCATTTAAGATTATTTTCAGTTGATTAATAGAATATAAATATTAATTTTGGCCAAATTTATAACACGTGCTTAATATATCCTTTAAATTTTCATGTGAAATAATGATAGGTGTTGTATTATTACTGGGTATACATATTTCTTTATGGACTATGATGATGAAACAATTAAGTTTTTATTTTGTAAGATATGTGACAATATTAAATATATATTAAAATTATTAAATGACAAGTAAAAGTGAATGAATAGATATTATTTAATTAACAAATAAAAGATGTTGACAAATACTTGAATAAATAAACATTAAATTACATACTCATTTGTTTTCTCCTCTCGGCTAAGGAGAACTCATGTACTCAAAACTCTTGAGCAAAGCCTAAATGCGTGAGTTTGAATTCTTGAACAGTTAATAAGGAAGAATTCTTGAACTCATATAGTTGAATGCATATCTTAACAAATGAGTAATGAAAAACAATGGAATGTAGTAGCCATTATTGTAGTTGTATGATCTCATTATGTCTATGTTAATCTAATTATCCTGGATGAATTTGGTCATATTTGATTGGTGGTGATATTTGACTACTAGGGCTTAGCAATAGCATGCAGTTGAATAAGGGGGAGTTAATCATTGAGTTATGTGGTGATTTTGTGTGAATGGATTTAGAAAGGGGAAACACTAAGTAGATCTACTTGGTTGTTTGGGGCTATTCTACAACTGTGGTATGTACCTTCCTGCAAAAACTCAATAGCTATGCTGTGTGTCTGGTTCTCCCTTTGTGTAGCTCATTTATTAGGTTTTGCTGCAGCAATTTGTGTGTGAAATAAAGGCTGGAAAAATTTGCTTTTCTTGCACCATTATTGTACCACATAAGGCAAAGCCACAGTAACTGATGGTCTGCTGCATTGCTTTCCCACCCTTTATTTATCACCATCTTGCTCAGTACTCCCTGCATGCTTTTTTACTGCAAATTCACTGCTAGACCCCATTGACTTTTAGGGTTTCTTTATTCTTTTTTATATGTTTTACTGCATGTGGGTGGCGTCATAGTTTGGACATGGATGCATGCTTCCTCTTCTGATCTCTACATTTTAGGGTTTTTTTTGTTAAAATTTAGTTTAATTAAATTGAATTTAATTCAATTTCATTGAGCTGAATTGAATAGAATTGTGAAATAAGCAGAAGATTGAATGAAGAAAAACAATATTAGGATTAAAATGACAATCTAGCTGCTCTTCATTTCCCAAGCATGCATTCATGAATCTAGCTTACGTATTTCCCTGCACTACTCACTGATCTTTTTTTATATGAAATTATACATATTAGTTCTTCAATTTATAATTTCTATTTAAATAGGTAAATCTACAACACATATAATTTCTATTTGTTGTGCGTCAGCATAAAATCTATTAATTCAAATTTGAAATAAATCAAATTCAGTGTGTTATCACGTCACTCAATTGAATGTTAACAATTTAACATGAAATACGTAAGTTATAATGAGTTATTTCAATTTTAATTATTACTATTTATTAGTTTACTAGTCCATATATAAAAACACAATTTAACTTTATCCTCTTAAATAATTAAAATCTAAAGATTTTTTTATAAGAAATAAAATCTGAAGTTATTAAGAGCAATAACCATTTGAGAAGAACACCCCCTCATGAGTGATGTCAGATGATTCGAATTCAAATTATTCTGAAATCAAATTAACAAATAATATAGGAGCACGTGTCGAATAAATTTTTTAAATACTACATGTTTTTAAATCTCTATAAATAAAATTTAAATTAACAAAGGAATGGATGTTTAAGTAAATTTTTTGACTCGGGATAATCTGAATATTTTTCTAAATTGATATTTAAAGAATTTGAAAGAAATGAACTTACTTATAAAAGCCATATATTAATATAAAGTGGTATATAGGAATGAGTAATTAACTTCTCCACAGTTGATCATGTAGTGTGGACGTACAGATTCGTTATAATATATTTTGACTATTCACATGTAGTACGTTAAAAAATTATAAAAATTTATAATTCATTGTTTGCAAATTAATGTTCACTACATAATATTTTAATTTTTTAGTGCGCTACATGACAATTATTAATAATTAATTCATACTATACGTGGTGGGTATGATCTATCTAGAAATCAGTCACTTATTGAATCAGTGGTGGTACTGGTGGTTGGGGAGCTCAAGTCCACTCCAACTATATTAATTAAGTTTAAAATATTATATTTAGTATTTTTGTGCTCTCATTCCAATTTTAAAATATTTTTATTTATATTTTTATACTTCAATTCAGTGACGGATTCAGAATTTTTTTTTGGGAGGAGGCAATATTACATAATTAAAATTTTGATTGAATTTGAGAGGGCAAAATTAAAATTTTAATTAAAATTAAGCATATAAATTATATATATATACAGACATATGTATTTTAAGTGGGATCCGGAGATGGTTGCCCCACAGCCCTCGCTTCAATTCAATTAAAATCATTTCAAGAATATATTTTAATTTTTATTATATCTCAAAATAAAATTTCTAGCGGCAAATGAGTAGAGAGGATATGTGGAGCAAGGTAGATGACTTTCAAAATTTGTGGCTATATGTGGTGAGGTCGCAGTCCAGCCAACTCAGGATTTAATTTGTTTGGAGCCAAATTTGTGGATATGTTTGGTTGTTGGTGT
>NQLW01000674.1:894395-906728 GCA_002312845.1 Kalanchoe fedtschenkoi | reverse complement strand
ATCTGTAGCAGCAGCTGAGAGCCAGAGCAGCAAAAATAACAAGAAACCATGCTTTAGCTAGAAAGGGTCTTCAATAGAAAAAAATATTCTACTAAAGCTTGGTACTTTATAGATCTCAAATACTTGGAAATGTGAGCTTATTTTTTTCAGTAAAATATATGATAAAAAATAGGAAAAACTACAGAAAGAGGGTATGATCTATCACATTTTTATAAATTACGAGTATAACTATCATTTTTTGTAATTTGCAGGTTTTTCAGTTTTGGAACTGTTTTGTAAATAAATATTTTTCAATCAAGTCCAGATCTAATTTAAACTAGGAAAAACTACAGAAAGAGGGTATGAACTACCACAGTTTTACAAATTACGGGTGTAACTATCATTTTTTGCAATTTACAGGAATTTCAGTTTTAGGGCTGTTTTGTAAGTAAATATTTTTCAATCAAGTTCAGATCTAATTTAAACTAATTACAAACTCACCCCTCAACAAAACTAACATAACCACACATTCATTAAATTTGTTCAACCGTTAGCATTAACTTCATCTTAATCTACACTTGCTTACATTAACATGGGTAATTTAGGTTAGATTAGTTTTGTTGAGGGTGAGTTTGTAATTAGTTTAAATTAGATTTGGACTTGATTGAAAAATATTTATTTACAAAACAGTCCCAAAACTGAAAAACCTGCAAATTGCAAAAAATGATAGTTACACCCGTAATTTGTAAAACTGTGGTAGTTCATACCCCCTTTCTGTAGTTTTCCCTTTAAACTAATTACAAACTCACTCTCAACAAAACTAACATAACCACCAATTCATTAAATTTGTTCAACCATTAGCATTAACTTCATCTTAATCTACACTTGCTTACATTAACATGGGTAATTTAGGTTAGGTTAGTTTTGTTGATGGTGAGTTTGTAATTAGTTTAAATTAGATCTGGACTTGATTGAAAAATATTTACTTACAAAACAGACCTAAAACTGAAATACCTGTAAATTGCAAAAAATGATAGTTACGCCCGTGATTTGTAAAAATGTGGTAGTTCATACCCCCTTTCTGTAGTTTTCCCTAAAAATATGAATAAGTAAGAAAAAGAGTCCGTATCCGCAAATTCTTGGGTGCTCCGAGAGTAGGTGCTCTCATCTGCGATGTCGTTTTTTGATGAAAACGACATCGTTTTACATGTTACACATTAAGCACACACAGCATTCGGCCAAAACAACTGAATATTAAATCACAACTGGTGAATATAGCAGCACAACTGGTGAATATAGAAGCATAACTGATGAATATTGTATTCACCAGTTGTGCTTCTATATTCACCAGTTGAGGCAGAAAATGAAAAAATAACTTCGTATTTCATTAAAATCAAAAACGACGTCACAAACGAGAGTACCTGCTCCCGGAGCACCAAGAGTGATTGGCGTACTATCGCCACTTATAAATTTAAGAACATTATTATATCTAATTTCCAATTTAAAGGTATTTCTCATTTTGGTTCTCATATGTAATTACACTATTTGCAATTACAACACATATTTTTTTTATTTTCAAAAATATCTTTATCACACTAAAACAAAATAACGGCCACAAATAAAAAAAAACCCTAATTTTCCTTAATCACGACTTTTAGTCTGATAAGGACGTTTTTGAAAATACTAAAAATATATTTGAGTTAATCGAAAATAGTGTTATTACATATGAGGACCAAAATGAGAAATATCTCGAAATTGCAAAGTAGGAATACTAATGTCCTTAAATTTGCAAGTGGCGACAGCACACACCCTTTTCATTGTTTCCCTAGAAAATATAAAAACAATTTTTTTTTATTTTTCGTTTCATTTTTTTAACAATTTGAATCTGCCAAGAGCTAACAAATTTTATTTGAGCATATATAGATTTTCCCATTGGTGAGATCTGAAAATCAAGACAAAAATGAAAAGACTAAAGTCTGTAATTTTCGTGTAGTTTTGTAACTGCGAAAATTATCTTTATTTTGTTTTCTTTGAAAATTATAATAGAAAAACTACAAAAGTAATACGAAAAAAATATATGTATGAAACTGCTTTCCAGCCGTGGTCGTCTTCTAATCGCTAAACACCCAAACTCTCTTCTTCACCAGCCCTCTGTCACTCAGTCTCACTGACCGAAACGCTGCTCGTCGGATCAGGATCTTCAGGATGGGATCTGGGGCCGGCACCTTCCTCAAAGTCCTGTTCAAGAACATCGACGTCCTTGCAGGGTACGCTACTCGAACCAATTAAACCCTAATTCCAACCTCTCATCACTTTTCTCGCTTGCCCACTTGCTCAAATTCGTTAATTAAGTTGGTTTTGTGGAAAAGTTTGATACTTTTGAGGTGGGTATGCGTCAGTGTTAAAATTCCAGCTCTAGCTTTAACTCAATCGCAAATCCATGCTTCAGATTGTGCCCTAATCGCTCTACTCTGACATAAATTGATGGAGTTTGTTTAACTGGTTTTGATGGCTGTGCTGATGCCATTCGGTTGGTTGTTTGTGGCAGGCCCGTCGTCAGCCTCGCATATCCGCTGTAAGTGATTATTCGTCTTAACGCCCGGTTGTGATTGTGGTGTGCTGAGTGATGCTGCTATGTGATTTGGGTTTGCGTGGTTATTTGGCAGGTATGCCTCAGTGAGGGCGATTGAGACGAAATCTCCGGTGGATGATCAGCAGTGGCTCACTTACTGGATTCTGTATTCGCTGATCACTCTCTTCGAGCTCACATTTGCTAAAGTTCTCGAGTGGTCAGTCTGCTGCGCTCCTTCTGGCTTTGTGTGATCAGCTTCGATATTTGAGATGTCTTCGTGTGTGAATCACCCTGAAGCTCCGTGCTGACCCTATTTGTTTTTCCATCCCGCTGCAGGATTCCGATATGGTCCTACGTGAAGCTGATTGCGACCTGCTGGCTGGTCATTCCATACTTCAACGGCGCTGCATATGTTTACGAGAATTTCATAAGACCTTTCTTCGTCAGCCGGCAGACTGTGAACATCTGGTACGTGCCCAGAAAGAAAGATGTGTTCAGCAAGCCAGACGACATTCTGGCTGCTGCTGAGAAGTACATCGAGGAGCATGGATCAGATGAGTTCCGGAGGCTCATAAGCAAGGTTAGCACTTAGCAGCAGTTCACCTTTGATTCATACTCAATTCGATGACCCTTCATGAATCGTCAGAACCACAACTTATAGTCTCCCTGCGGAGTAAGAGTACGCTCTCATGCTGGATTCTGACTTTTTCTTTTCCGTTACTTTGTGCTCCGGGCAGGCTGATGGGGGAGTAAAGTCCAGGAGCAGCGGATATGTCTTTGACAGTGATGGAAACAGACATTAATTAGCCTCCAAACATCATCTTAGTTTCTAAGGTCCTCGACAGTATGCAACTTGGCTAGTGTATGTGTATCAGATGCGTAGTTGGCTTTGGTTAATCCTACAATAATGTCTGTCGATCTCGACAAATCGTTGTTATATATGGTCCGGCGGTTCGTGTTTTGTTCATCTTCTTGTACAAGTACTCAAATCTCAGAAACCATAATATTATCAACTCTACCAACTTTGTCCCGGTAAAAACGAAAGTAGTTGTATCTATACTCGATACGGATCAGTTCACGCGCGTCCATTCTGACCGAGTTTGAAATTTTGAGCCCAATTCAACATCACATCAAAGTTCTCAAAACTAACTGTTTTATTGAAAAAATGAGGTAGCACAAATTCCCACATCGGACACTGCATGTCAAATCAGCGTAGTAATATAAGAACTGAGAAAGGAACAAAGCACGACCTTACTTGAACAGGATCTGTTCTATAGGATCGTACCTCTCTATCCTTGATTACAAAGGAGACAAGAATCCAAGTCTGGTGGATGAGTCATGGCCACACGATCAGAGCGTGATTAACGGCCTCAGCGTCCTCTCTTGGGGGCTCTGGGCTGTAGAGGATCGTTCTGGGTCCTCCTCGGAGGCCCTGGATGGTCGCGTGGCTGTCTGACAGACTTCCCTACCCTTTTTTGCTTCCGATTTCTTGCAGCTTGCTGGAGGACCTCAGCAGAGCCACCCAACATCAGACAAACATCCTTTTCATCAGCCCGACAGAACACAACACAATGTCTCGGAAAAAATGGATACATGTTCAGAGCAAGACCATGTTCAGATAAATGGATTCCAGAAGCTTCTTCTCGACTCGAGTTGATACTGACTAGGACGGAGCCTGGCGGCATTTGCAGTCGACGTTTTCCGAGAAGCGCTATATTTTGGGAGGTAGAGCGCTGGGCTCCAAATGCCAGGCCTCCTCGGGGATTCTGTACATTCCGATTCCCGGAACTTTGAAGGCTGGGATCTGGTGGGAGAATCTCAGCTGCTCGTACTTCGGAATCATGTGAGTCAGCTGAAAGCCGTCGTGCTCCTGCCGATTGTAGAAAGTGAGGCAGCCCTTCACTTCCTCCAGCTTGGCGATTATCACGCCGTCTGCAAATTCCGTCAGTATCTCAACGACCCCGTACTGAGAAGTGATGTACTCCGGCTGCTTCCATCGGTGGTTCCAGTTCTCGTACAAGGCCCATATCTCGCCTTTGCGCGGGCACACTTTATAGAACTGCCGGTCGCTGCTTTTCTGGCACTTGGCCAAGTGGGAGAATCGCGACATGTCCATGACCAAGCTGGCCTCGCTCAGCTTATATATGCCATATGCAGCCACGTTCGCAGCGGTGGGCCTGTGCTCGCTGTCTGCGACCCACGCGGGATCCAAGAGCGTGACCGACACTTGATTTTCAGAAACCACCGCCTCCACGAGTGCGTAACTTCTAGGCATGTAATCCTCCGAGCAGAAAAAGGCCCAGACTTGCCCGGGAGAGAAATCGTACTTCGACCAACGGGGGCTCAGAAACTGATCCTCCGAATACGTATTCAGCGGAGCCGGTAGCTCAGTGTGAGTAAAACTTACACGCTCAGAGTCCTCCTCTTCCAACTCATCTTTTACTTGATTAGGTTCACAGTTTTCAGTCACCATGGCTGACCGGTCAAGCTCGATCATTCCATTCATGACGCCGTCCAACTCTCCGCCCTCAAACCTGTACGCCGGAACCCGGTGTGAGAACATAAACAAGTCTTCCGGGTGGATGTGAGTCGCGATGTGGTTTTCTTCGCTCAACTTTCTCTCGAAGATGTTTCTAAAGTTATCGACCTTAGCCAAATATGCACCGTCGGCGCCCAAGTACTTGGAGAAATCGGAGAGCAGTTCAATGAAATCGAATTCGAGCCTCTTCACATCTTCGGGCGAATCCGCCAATCTGTCGAGGTCCCAGTCCTTGTACACTGCCCAAACCTCGCCTCTTTTGGGGTAAATTTCAAATTGCTCATCTGTCATGCCGTCAACCCACGAGCATTTGTAAGCTAGAACCATCGGCCAGCTCTCACGGCCGCGCAGCTCCGGATCAATCTCGAAGGAGCCGCAAGCAACTGGCAGCCCCGCCTCGCACCATCGCCTCTCGCCTGCGCTGATGGGTTTCGGCTTCAACCACGTCACCACCAGGGAAGAGTCAGTATTCGAGTTGTTATCAACTCGGGCATATCTACGACCCTTCACAACATTTGCTTGATGGCTACACGCCCAGATTTCACCGATTTCGAATTTCTCATTCTGCTTTTCTTTCTCAAAGTCATAAAAGTCCTGGTCGCAACTCTTGTCCGACGTCTTGGAGGACAGCGACGGATCAGAATCCATCGCAGTCGACATTTCCGAGCTCTTGTTATTTTCGGCCTCTACATTTTCCCTAGAACTTGTATTTTCTGACGCCTGACTGGGTTCTTGTTTCGTAACATCAACTTCCGGACACACCTCCACGGCCGTTAGGTTTCCACCGGAGGTCGAACCTTGGCCATCGATTCTCGAGGCTGTAGAGCTCTGCAGAGTCGTCTCCATCGAGACATCCGAGCTGTTGTAATAAACCGACGTCTGCATATTAAAAGATCTGTACCCTTCGCGGGTATCAGCTCGCTTCACATCATACGCCCCGCGCCTCAGCGGGTCCGAAAGCACGGCAAACGCCTCCCTAATGAGTTTCCCAGCCAGCGGAGCGCCGTGAATTTTGTACCTGGAAGGCTGCAACGCCTTGACTAGCTTCTGGTACCGATAATTGACATCCGATTCGGAACACAAAGGCGATAGCTGAAGAACCCAGTAGTAGTCAATCCCGAAATTCGGAAACTTTATGCTGGCCGCGGACAGTATGTCACAAACCGTCATCATCTGGTTAGCGTTGTCAGTCGGGGGCGAGCTCTGCAGGGCTTTGATTAGCTTTTCCCTCGCGCCGACATAATTCTTGCCCACCATCATCTTCTCCGCCACTCCCACCTCCCTCCGTTCCTCCGCCATAGTCACATTCATCTTTAGCTACCTGTCAAAATCAAACTAGCTGAATTTCGCACTACAGTCGAAAATAAATTCAGAAAATAACATGCCAAAATTTCAACAAATTCAATTAAATAAAAATACTAATGCAGATAACAAAATTCAATGAGCTGAAGCTACAAAAACTATCAGCATTGCAAAAATATTAAAATAATGCAGATTTCAGTTACGAAAACCTCAAAACTAAATTTCTAGAAAACCTACTATTATTAGTGAATTTTACAGATAACAATTAAAAATAAAAGACTTTTTAAGAAATTATTCAGACTTTTAAGTATCTGCTTCTGCGACATTTGCGTTTCTTGATAATTTTAAAATTCATGTTTCTTCTTAGCCGTATCCATACTCATTTATGTTCCCGTCCCCGTATCCGTGCAACATAGATCTCAAGCAACATAAACACGCTATTTTCCTTCAGTATCCGCATCTTTACATTTTGAAAATCAATGTTTTTTTAATCCAATTTTGTATCCCTCTTGGCTCTCAGTGAAACTTAGCTAAAAACTCACCCAAAATTTTCAAGAAATATAATATCCAATGAGATGAAGGTACAACAACAGGTATCAGCATTGCAAATGAGAAGAATTTTACTTAAGAAACCTAAATATAATATTTCTAAAAACTCATAAAAAAATTCAAGAATAAATATCCGGCAAGCTGAAGCCTACAACTCACAAGAAATATCAGCAATGCGAGCAGTAACAAAAATTTATATATTAAGTCAATAAAACCTCATAATTAAAATCCATAAAATTCTAAAAAAAATCATATAAAAATTTCAAAATCGAAATCCAATTACCCAAAGCCACAGACCTTAACAGCATCCCCAGTCAACAAAGCCCCAAAATTAAAATATATAAACGCACGAAAAATTCAAAATTTTCT
Source organism: Kalanchoe fedtschenkoi (assembly GCA_002312845.1). Classification (NCBI taxonomy): domain Eukaryota; kingdom Viridiplantae; phylum Streptophyta; class Magnoliopsida; order Saxifragales; family Crassulaceae; genus Kalanchoe; species Kalanchoe fedtschenkoi. Next base: position 899,418 of record NQLW01000674.1, on the reverse strand, counting down.
TACTTAGTACGATGAAGACAGATCAAATTGTTCCGAGAGGACTTGGGCTTGGCATGCATTCGATCTTAGAGAGTAAAAGAAAAGAGGTGTCGGCGATGAGATTGCCAAATTGGAGAGACAGACTCACCTAAGAAATCCTCAAAAGTAAGGAGGGTCTTTCTGGAGACAATTCCGAGCTCCGACAACCTCAATTTCGGAAAGTTTGAAGAAGATCGAAGTGTCTGTCGAAAACTGAAACCTCCATGCTTTTTTTTCCATTTCAAGAAAATACTGTTCTTCTTCGTCTAAAGAACAAAAGGCACGTGCGTCGCACATGGAGTAGGCACGGTTGGCCTATTTTCACATTGGACCGGGCCGCAAAAAGGTTTTAAGGCCCGATATTTAAAATAATCGGTGCAGGGAAACGCGTGCGTCGGACGTGGAGTCGGTTAGATCGCCTGTTCCCAATGTCAGACCGGGCCGTAATAGGGCCCAAAAATAGTTGGACGACCAGGCCCAAAATTCAAAGTTAAATCAATCAATTAGTGCCGCCCTAACAATAACAAACAATATATGTTGACAATTAATTTGAATTTTCAATAAATCTGAGTTGTTAAACGAGTTCATAAACATGATGTTTGCAAACATAAATGAGTTGAATATCTCATTATATTATTTGTCTCCTTTATTTAACAAGCTCATAGACGATTTCAAATGATAAACATAAGTAACCTTTGTTACATACTCCCTCCGTCCTCTAATACATGTCGTTTACGGTTAATTTGAGTAGATTAAGGTGAAGTTAATGCTAGCGGTTGAACAAATTTAATAGGTAGGTGGTTAACATTTGTTTGAAAAAGTTCGTGCAAAAAGTAAAATTGGTAGATGATTATTGGTGAGGAATGTATTCTTTATTGATTATGATAATGAAGTGATTAATGTTTGACATTTTAAGGTAGTTGTTGATATTAAATACACATTGAAAATTGGTAAGTGACAAGTAAAAGTGGACAAAAAAATTCGGTTAAGTGACATGTAAAAGAGGACAGAGGGAGTATACGTTAGACGAAATTTATGTCGGTTATTTGTAGCCATTTTCACGATTTTTGAATCTCTTAACTCTTGTTAGGTTAGAGTGACATGTTTCAATTTGAATTACATTCCAATCTAACCTAAGTCAGTAAGTCTTATAATTTTTTAGTAGAGTTATCGAGATTGGTATCGAGCTTGTTCATGCACATAAATGAGTCGAACACCCACTTGTGCTCATGTTGACTCGTTTATTAAATGAACTTAAAATTTTGTTCTTGATCAACTCATTTATTTACTAACAAATTTTGAATGAGCCAACTCGTTACGAGTATATCAATTCGCTTGTAACCCTATAACCCTAGTTGTGGAGAACTTGGCCTTGGCCACTACGAGGAGAACCCAAAACTAAAATGAAGCAAAAGTTGGTCAATCATCACTCGAGCTTCCCATGGCACAAATGACATCAAACCTACTCACTATCTACCACACATCTACTTCAGCTCCCTACCTACTTGACATCTACTCCTCCCCCTACGACTATGTCAACTCTCTCTCAATCTGTACAAATACTACTTGACTACATGTGAAATTTGACCCCTTACTGGTTATCGTCAGCTCATCCTCAGCGTCTCTGGAAACATAGTACGACGAGGGGATGGGAAGTCTTCGTCCGGCTATGCCCATGCCTATAATGTTCATATAGTACTAGGTATGTCTTTGACCACAACTACTACGAGTCAAAATGGATCATCTCCACCATGTAAACCATGGTTGAATGCGGTCAATCATTGCTAAAGAGGTTGTTTCACAATTCTAACGTCCTGAGTTCGAGCATGCACATGAATATGCTGAAGGTACACTTTAATTGATCCGCAATGAGCTTGACGCCTCTATCAAGATTGAGAGAATGCGGCCCTCGGCCACCGTAAACTCAGGTACCTGAATGTTTTTGCAAGTCCTGCAACCTCCTAACAAGGTCGCCCAAATTTCAGCATCTGCTTCCATGGGCATATTTGATGCGCAACTGAGTAATCATCTCAGCTATCGACTGAGAATACAGCAATCCATCTCTGACTGAGCCCATGAGCATACAAGCACATGAAACTCCTAAGAAGGTGATCCCATCTGGTTTTTCTTTCGCATTGGTCATATGCCAGAACAATTTCAAGACTTCGATTCTTCGCCCAGATCAAAAAGGCCTCGCGCAGAATCAGTATTTCCCACAGAATCACAGACGGGTACGCCAAATCATAGAGGTCCAAGCAAGCACATTTTTGTCGAGCATTTGGGAAAATACCTTATGAGCATACCAGGTGAGTTTTCCCTTTTGCATACATTTCAATCAAAGTGATTCCCACAAAAGAGTTTCACTTGAAACCCCCATCTTCCTCAAGTCAGAATACACTTGCTCACCTTGTTGCAGAGTTGAAATTTCGACACAAGATCTGAGGGCGACTCGGCCGCCACCACCTCTGGTGGCATTTCATTTGTTGAATCCAACTGATTTGGGAAACCGGAGCCTGAAAATAGCCAGTTGGGCATGAAGTTACAGCTCGCGGTCTTCCTCTCTTCAATCCTGGAACACTGCAAATTTAGTCCATTACCAGATCCCGCAGAACATAATAGAATCAAACACCATTTGAATTCGAAAACTTCTTGCAGACCGAGACCCTCCCAAGTCAAGAAAACTCCATGGCAGATTCAAAGAAGTCAATCTCAGTTCACCCGTATGCCAAATTCAGACCTCTACGCATTTGATAATCAAACTATGGCATGTCCATATGAACAAACTTCCAGACCCCAAACCAAGAACACTAGTTGTGGTGGTTTCAAGCAGCACGGCTGATTCTCAACTTCAGAAACCTTAGCAGCCACCAATTACCAAAAAAATGAATGAAACTCAAACAAGTACACACACACAAGTAAGCTAACTTCACATTAAACATCTTCCAAGACAATGAAAACTGGTCTCAGATTCATACAACTTCATCTCAGCACTACGATATGTTCAGACACTTCCAATGCAGACAATTAACAAAACTAGTGCATGCTTAGATAGGAGAGGCTCCACAAGAAATGACTAACAATGAACTGACGATGATGGTGAAGAAGATGATACATATGAAACTAAGAACACTACAGCAGCAGAAAAAGAAGACCTCAAACAAATCTAAATCCAATTCGATTTCAACCTCAGCCAGCATCGAACACTGCTAATCCACCAACCCATCAACACCATTAGAAACAGGGCCGTTGGCCTCCAGAGGCTGATACTTCTTCCTGCTCTCCTCGTACTTCCCTCCAAGCGAATCGAACAGCATCCCAGCCCCGACCCCCACCGCCAGATCGATCGTGTAATGCCCTCTGCTCCCTAACAGCCTCACCACCTGAAGAAAGTTGAGCGCATCGAACAGCCTCGCCAGCTCCCACCTCTTCATCCTCCTCATGTCCATCGAGGCGATCACGGACCCCGCCACGTGTCCCGAGTAGAAGAGGAAGAAGGAGAAGTTCCCGACCGGGAAATCCGCCCCGGATCCGAGAAACTCCTCCGGCAGCGGCAGCTGCGTGGCGTACCCCAACACCCCGCGGCAGGTGAACATGAAGAGGGTCGACACGGTCGCGCGGATCCGGCCCTCCACCAGCCACGTCCACAGGATGTACGCCGTCTGCATCGCGACGAACACCGTGTTCAGCGCCGCGAGCGCCGTGTTCAGCGTCGGCGACGAGGATAGAGCCGAGTGCAGCCACCTGGTGGCGACGAAGCCGATGTCGAAGGGCGGAGAAGTTGCAGGGACCATGCTGAGGGTGTACTCGACGCCCATGAAAAACAGCAGGAAAGATCCGAAGACGAAGGGGATCGGGTGGCGCTTCCAGACGCAGAGCACGTCTTCCGCACGCCATTGGAGCAAAAAGGCGTCGACTTTCGCGAATCCCTTCCGACCCATCTCCCGATTCGTGACGAGTTCGCGCTTCTGAGGTCTAGCGGCGGCGGAGGCTCTGCGTTTGATGGTCGAAGCTGGTACAGCTGCTCCTTTCATGGCGGATGAGCAGCATTGCGGATGGGGAAATGGGTTGTGGGGGTTATATAGGGTAGAAAGATTGAAGGATTTGGAGTTTGGAATTGGAATTGAGAGGCGGAGATTACGAAGAGGTCGATTGAGAAATCTGAGAGAAAGGCACGCTTTCGGTTGTTTGTCAGATTTGGATTGTTTTACAGACCATCATTTAATGTATTTGCTTACATTTATTTCCTCAATTGAAAACATCATTTCCAAAGTACCAAGTTGCCCTTCATGTGAATGAAATGTAAAACGAAGAAATCCTGGCTTCAAAGTCATTATATATTTTCCTGATGGATGGGCGCGAGGTCTAAGTATAGCTCAAAGAGTCAATAAAAAAATGATGATAAATTTAAGGAGGGCTCGAGTAATCTACAATGGATGGCGCTGAGCCTAAGAATGGTATAGAGCCTATAAGGTTGGGGCACTAAGACCTATTTGATGGTCAGAAACCTATTTGATTGTATATTTTCAGAATGACATTATTAGAAGAAGCATGAACGTGACCTCAATAGTCGATAACCATCTATAGTTTGCCCTCATTTTAATCTTTCAGTTTTGGACTCAATATTCTCTCTTCTCATACTCTTTTTCTGAACCTGCTGACTTTACATTGTTATTCTATTAAGTGAACAATGAATTACACGTTCACATCAGCGTATTTTCTATAATTTTCTACTCTCAAATCTTTCGTTTGAATCTACTGATTTTTGAAAAAAATTTAAATTTGTCTTTTCACATCTTCGTTCTGTTGAGCGAAAAAAAAGTATAATCAAGGGATTGATATGGTTAGAAGATAAATATAATTCCAACATCAACTTGTAAAGTTAAACTATACAACTCAAAACAATCTTTCAGTCGGTACAGAAATCATAAGCCGAATGCATCTATTTGTGAAGTTATTAGCTTACAAAGTTGGTCCCTTAAATAAGTGTAGAAGGATGTGTGTGATT
>NQLW01000674.1:835423-893843 GCA_002312845.1 Kalanchoe fedtschenkoi | reverse complement strand
GGTCAGACCGGAATATTCCGGTTTTCAGACCGGACCGGACCGGAACCGGATTCTCTAAAAATGCTAGACCGAAAACCGGACCGAAATCTTCGGTCCGGTCCGGTTCCGGTCCATTCCGGTCCGGTTCCGGGTCATTTTCCGGTCCGGACCGGATTTTGCTCACCCCTATGTGTGATTATAAGGCTTTGTTAGAGACATGAGTTAGCGTGTAGAGGATTTTAGTCGTGTTTTAATTTTTTAAAATATAAGTTTTGTTAATTATATTGGAGCATCATTATTGTTCGTGTTCCTTGAAGATTTTCAGGTTCACTCGGATGAGGTGAGTTATATTGCTTACGTATTTTATTTTAATATGATAATACTTTACTAGTATTATTATAAAGATAAATATTTTAAGCATAATTGCGCATGCTTATTTGATAAAGTGAATTGATTCTGTTAAGCATTCATCCATGTATGCGCGTTGTATCATGTGAGTGAAGTTCTGATACACGTAAAGATAACACATTTTGTTAGGTAATTAATTAATGATCCGAATCGACAGTAACGACTGCCTAGCCAATAAGGGATCCTGTTTACGTTGCGGTACAAGTTTGTGCATCACACACACATATTTACATCCAATTCACATCATTTTGAAATAATATAATTTGTGTATATGTAAAATAAGAATGATAAGTGATCTCACATATATATATGAGTAAAATAAGAATGATAAGTGATCTCACATATATATGAGTAAAATACGAATGGTGAGTCATGGAAAATTAATACTTAATATTAAATATTTGTTATAAATATTATAAAATGAACCCTCTAGCTTACCATTGTACGCGCATGTTATTTAATCAGATGGTCATTTTGACTCGCCCTGTTATTTTATTTTCTCATTTTTCAGATAATGATGAAGCAACGATTTGTCTAGATAGACACGAACGAGCTCTACGGTAAAGTGTCATCTAGCGGTCAATAAATTTTCCTTGGATTTTCTTTTATTTTTATTCATTTATTATATATTGTTCTTAGATGGTAAACAAATTCTCCGTGGTACATCATTAGGATCTTGATAGTAGGAATGAAAACAAATTTATTTTGATTTTTTATTATATCTACGTTAATATTTATGTTTAATTTGACTGTAATAACTAAATTTTTGTATTTGAGTATGGTTTGACTAGAAGTCAAACGCAAGCCACACTTCATTTTCTATTCAAAGTGTGACATGGAACTATTTAAAATTTTAAAAGAGTGTGATAAAAAAATTCAGATTTATAATTTATGATGTTATTTAATATCAGTTGGTCTGATTTATTAAATATAATTTATCTTATTAAATTGATTGAAAATTAGAGTATTGAATATGAAAAAAACATTGTTTTATTTTGAATGTAAAAATGATATCATTTAAATTGAAGATAAAATGCCTAGCTCACATGTATAATTAATACAATTTCTGAATATGAATTGTACTGTATTTATTAATTTATAATTGAGCCTGCGCCATTGGAGTTGTGGGAAGTGCGGGGCTAGAAGGTCATTGCGCGCGGCGTAGTGGAGCACGTGAAGAATTAAATTGATCGTTGCAGCATTAATTGAAAACAAAAAAACAGTTGTTAAATTGAAGTATGGCCACCTAAAAATGCTGGCAAGGTAATCCACATTTTACCGAATTTGCTTAGGTTGGAATTTTTTTTTTGAGAATTACTGATTTGTAATAATCAACTGCTTGTGCCAACAAATGAGATTATACCTACTTAATCATGCAATTAAGTGACACTTGAGTGGTTAATTAGAAAGTCTTTTTATACTGTGTTCCTTCCAATTATTCTCTTCGTCCCTAATACATATCGTTTAAGATTAATTTGAGTAGATTAAGGTGAAGTTAATGCTAGCGATTGAACAAATTTAATAAATTGGTGATTGATGTTTTTTTAAAAAAAAATCGTGCAAAAGTAAAATTGATGATTATTACTGGTGATGAATGATTTTTTTATTGATTATGATAAAAAAGTGAATAATGTTTGATATTTTAAGGTAGTTGTTGATATTAAATATGCATCGAAAATTGTTAAGTGACAAGTAAAAGAGGACAAAAAAAATCAATTGAGTGACGTGTAAAAAAGGACAGAGGGGATAGTTTTTAGTGATAAGAATTTTGAAACAGTTCGTGTATGGCTAGTTGAGTTGATTGTAAGTCGAATCTTTTAATTAATTTTACTGTGCATTTATTCAAGTATGTCATTAATTAGTTAAATTAATAATTTTTATGCTCTATTTTAATTAAAAATATTTTATGTTCTAATTTATCTGTCATTTGAAGCTATTAGATACGAAATATTGATTCCTAATTTTATATGAAATATTATAATATGTGTTATGATCAGTGTTCTAAAAAACGCTAGGCGGTCCTAGGCGGTGGAGGTAGCGCCTAGCGATTAATCGGCTAGGCGGGGATTAATCGGAATGATTAATCGGATGATTAAACGGTACTTCACATATTAATATAATGTTCCATATTCAATTACAAAATATATTAGTATAAAATCAAGTTAATATCAATGTAAGCACAACACATAACTAGTTTCAATTCTATAAAAAAATAACAATTCATCATACTTAAATAGAAATTAAAGTTTCCTTGAGAAGAATACATTAACATCTGGAATATATCATTTCCTTAACAATTCATCATATTCACTTGGACAAATTTTCTGGATTTACACAAATTATTGATGTTTTGAATTTTCTAGATTTACACAGATTTTTTGAAAATTTTCTAGATCAATTTTTTATTGATTTTGAACGAATCTGTACTGAAAAATATTGATTTTCTGAGTTTCAATGAGATGAACGTGGACATAATCATGTCTATATTCATAGAACCATCAATAACCCACTGACTCCTCCGTTCTCTCTCATCACCCACCGACTTACCTCTCGTCCATCTCCCATTCCTCCCGATCTCACGGCCCTTTCCTTTCCTCGCTCCCATGAATCGATTTCGCTACCGGAGTTGGACCCGATTGACTCCACCGAATCCTTCACCTCAATCTCGACGAATCTTCTCTCCTTCTCTCCTTCTCTCCTTCTCTCCGATCTGCAGGTTGATGAGGATCGAGTCAAAGATGGAAAGGGAGCTTGAATCCGAGTCATGGCGGCACCATCTGGGCTTCTTTTTTCGACATCGTAAGCCGTCATTGCCTAGGGCTTGAGGCAAGGTTGATGAACATCGCTAATACATTGCCCCCGCTGCTGCTAATCTGGGAATTGAATCAATTAATCCGTTTTTCGACCGCCTCGGCCAAAAAAAATCGTTGGAGGAGCGCCTAACGCCTAGGCGCCGATTAATCGGCCGCCTGGCCGATTTTTAGAACACTGGTTATGATAGCAATTATCAATGTGCCCGCATAAAATTTTTCTTTAGTAGTATTTATTACATAATGTTTACTATCCATATTTTGATAATTCATATTTTACAAAATGAGTTTTGATAATTCATATTTTATGATAGCTTAGGTTGTGTTTGTTTTAGGAAAATTTGAGTGAGAATAAGAAGAAATCATTTCTATGGTTTAAGAAAAGTTAGAGAAAACAAGTTAGATAGAAAAATGACATGAAGATTTTTAACAAAACAAAAAGTGTTTAAAGATATTTTCATGAATTTTCTACCTCTAACCTATCATTGATTCCTCGTACGAATGAGTTTTCTAATTTTTTAATTTTTTATTGAATAATATAAATAACAAAAATATAAAAGGTTTGATTAAAAAAGAAGGATTAGGGCCGGCATAAATAGTCCAATAACGACCGACCCGGCCCACAGTTTGTACCACCCAGAAACCCCCTCTAAACCACCCAACATCATCGTTCTCAAGCAAAGAAAACTCACCGATAAAAATGGCGACGCCGGCGCGCAATCCAGAACTCCGGCGAGACACCGTCACCGGCCGCTGGGTCATCTTCTCCCCGGCCAGATCCAAACGCCCCTCCGACTTCAAATCGAAGTCCCCCAATCCCACCCCAAACCCCGACCAGCAGTGCCCCTTCTGCATCGGCCATGAGCACGAATGCGCTCCGGAGATCTTCCGCCTCCCCGCTCCCCCTCCTCCCCCATCTCCAGCCTCCGATTGGTCCGTCAGAGTCATTCAGAATCTCTACCCCGCATTGAGCCGCGACCTCGATGAATCCGGCATCAAAAACCCAAACCCTAACTCCGCCGATCCTCCCCAATCAGCTACCTCAATCGCCGGATTCGGATTCCACGACGTGGTGATCGAGACGCCGTTCCACCCGGTGCAGCTATCCGATCTCTCAGCGGAAGGAATCGGCGAAGTCGTGTCGGCGTACAAGCAACGCATTGACCAGATCGTCAAGCACGACGCGATCGAGTACGTTCAGGTGTTTAAGAACCACGGCGCGTCTGCTGGAGCCTCCATGAGCCACTCGCACAGCCAGATCATGGCGCTGCCCGTCGTCCCTCCGCTCGTGGTGTCCCGCGTAGCCAGCATGAAGGAGTTTCAAGCCAAGTTCGGAGCTTGCAGTGTTTGCAAGATGATTGACGAATGCGGTGGAGCTGGACTTGTGTTCCACCAGTCAAAGCACTACGCTGCCGTTGTGCCTTATGCAGCCACATTCGCGTTTGAGGTGTGGATTGTCCCGCTGAGCCACGCGTCTCATCTTCAGGAGATGGGCAAGGAGGAGGCTGTGGACTTTGGCGGGTTGCTGAAGTTGGTGCTTAAGAAGATTGCTAAGCAGCTGAATGATCCGCCGTATAACTTCATGTTCCACACGGCGACTGTCAAAGCTGGGGTGGATGAGCTGGCTAGTGTTCACTGGTTTCTGCAGATTGTGCCGCAGCTGAGCGTTGCTGCAGGGTTTGAGATTGCAACTGGTTGTTACATTAATCCGGTCTTTCCAGAGGATGCTGCTAGAGTTTTGAGAGAAGTTGAAGTGGAGACATATGGGTGAAACTGTCAGCCATTTATCACAAGCTCACCGGCAATGAGATAGGGAGCAAATCTTGATAGTTATGGGAGGGAGTCACATGTAGAAGCTCTTTAGGAATAAGGCAGCTTGATTTGAAGCTCTCAAGGCGAGACTTGACAGCATTGCTTGTTTATATATGTGCAAGATAACTGAGATGAAATACTAATGGTGTCACTGTGGAGTGTGGACACGGATGAAAATATAACACTTTGGATATTTTTACTACATGAATTTTTGGCTATGACACGGCTTGCTCAGCCAACTCTCTTGCAGGGGTGTGTTAGACATGCCATTATACCCTTCCCTTCCTGCTGCATTTCTCTTTACTTTCTCAGATTGATCAGCTTTATTCCTAGCGTGCTTACGACCGCACTATCTTGCCAACTAATCCTTTTCTCCATTTTCTTCAACTAGGCAACAACCAAGTACAATCATCCAATACGTAGCATTATTCACTCTAAATCCATAAACACCTTGAGCCCACCTCCTCACCCTGCTCAACCCATTCAAACAAGATACTCAAGGTCCCTCCCTTGAGGCACTAAACCATGAACCCACATAAGCCTCAAAACCATACACCCCATTCAACACATCTTTCCACACTCATAACTACAACACCTCTCTACACTGCACATAGCTCTGAACACAACAATCAAATCCTAATCCCGATATCAATTCCAGTTCAGTCCGTGAGCACAGAAGTGACTCGAAAGGTCCCTCGAAGCCAATTATACTGCAGTAGAGACAGCAACATGGATTTTCATCTTCTCTTGTTTGACAACTCCCTTCAAGCAAATGAAATTCTTCATGCATCCAGCCTTCACTATGTTCAAACCTCATCATCTCACTAACAAAGGAGAGTTCCGCTGAGACTGCCTGAAAAACAGCACTCCACCCATACCAATCTGTAACCAACATTGTTGGTAAATCTTCTATTCTTCGGTTTTTAGTTTTGGGTCTCAATCCCTCTTTCCTGACTATGCCTCTCTTTTGAGGTGGAAAAATTCTATTCATTTCTGGGGACCGAACTTCTCCTAAAGCTCCATGGTTTTTAAGACTTGGAAACTCTGTACATTCTCAGCTGTATTTTGGTTTTATAAACTGTTAAACTGCAGGAAGCTAGAAGCTAGAAGCCACAGAAGGGATTTCTGAATATCATGTTGCAAAACTAAGTATGCCAATCCACGCAGCTACCCTGTAATGGCCGCACAGCCTGCTACTTCGAACACCGCTGCTCGAAGAGGCATAGGCAAATTCTATGAGGGGTTAGACGTTATGGTTGAGTCCTCATCGAACCTCCTCAATATCCCCAACATGTTGACAGGTCCCATACTAACTTGGCTAGTCTTCAGACCCCATCCAGTTGTTCCCCCTGTTCCCTAAGCAAAGCATTTCTGGCTTACCTACCCGGTGATTTAAAGATCAGCCGGACAGGTTTAACTTCCAGGATGCGTAAACTGAAGTACTGGAAATATGCTGCCGGCTAACGTGATGGTTTTCCTGAAAATATGCCACTGAGTCACTGACAAGTTCATCAATCCCACATCGTTATGCGTAGCAAAAGATTACGAAATAGCGTCAGATAACAAATCAACGCTTCAGAAACTTCATCTCATACCTTTCTCGGCCTTTTGGCTAAGATCAAGTGTAGTATCTGTTCTTATCAGTTTAATATCTGATATGTGACTCAATGAGTCACACGATATTAAATTAATTTTTATAGGGGAGAGGCTCATCACAATAGCTTGCTATTGGGGCCTCTACGCGTCGCTCAAGCGTTGCACTACTGCTCGAGCCTGGCGCACCCCAACCAAATCAATACAAATTTAGTAACTATTGTTGCAGTCTGTACCGAGGAGATTAATCCTCGTCTCTTTCTGACTGAGATTGTTGTGGAAGGTGTATACAAAACCAAGACCAAGTAGTTGCTCTCCATTTTAAGTAGTCAGTCTCAACTTTCGCAAAGGATTGTTGCACCCCCATTTCTATCAATGCTTTCATAAGAAAAATGAAAATTTTCAAGACCTGTGCGAACTGCATCTGCGGCTATCAATGCACCACTATAAGACTCTCAAAAAACACCGCAAAACTTAGACTCTGCACCAAATTCTGATGTCGGCAGCAGCCTGTACTCCTGCATTATTTGGATCAGTGCAAATATAACTAAGGGAGTCACAGATAAGTTTTCAAAGAGCAAGAGAAACTCACACTTAATAGCAGTTGAAGAAGTTTTGAGCAGCGCGGCACATCTCATCTTCCATCACGATCCAAGACATCCATTCATATGTGAGGCTGTCAGATAAGCGAAGCGGCGCATTGGCATAGGTGATGAACCATCATAACCAACCCATCATTAGACTATCAGTTTACCTGCAAAGGCACAAACTACAGACTAGTCACACCATCAATGCAGACAGATAACTGACTATCGAATTCATGTCCATCCAACCAAACATCCGTGAATAAACTTTTTCCCTAGATTTGGCTTACAAACAAAAACAACAAACTCTCTAAAGTTAAGACACGTCTAAGGTAGAGCAACAAGCGACGCTAGGCATGGAGCTACAAGCCATTTAAAAGTATGAACACTTTCATAAACGTCTTTCCCAGTGCCGATGTCTAGTTCTTCGATCATTCATCAAACAAGTTCAAGGAGATAAGCACCCGAGATTTCTGTTTACTGAGCCAAGTCTACATAACTCACAGCATATATTGCACACAAAAATCAAATTTCGCACATCATCTGTCTACCAAAGAACCTCATTCCCTAAAGCACAGCTCTGATCTTGTCTGGCTTGCCGACTGAGTGTTATTCACTTTCGACATAACCAACCCATCACAAATTTATATCCCACACCAGCTGGTGAAAGAATATGCATAAGAAAGCGTGAAATAAATATGACAAGATTTTTCATGTCAAATCACGCAGCCTTGCAATGAGCACATAGCGAACTATTCTTTCGCCTTTTACTAAAGAATACCGTGTGCTCGTTGCTCAAAGAGGCATACGCCATTTTTTGGAGAGTTTTAACTTTATTGTTAAAACTCAACAAGTCTAAACTAAATATTTGTAGTCGGTTGAGGAGTTCTCATACGGGGAATCTTGTTGAATGAAATTAACTTTCTACTGTACTTGTATTGGACCACAATTTTTCTGTTTGGTAGTGCACACCTTTAGAAATCTTGACTTACGAAGAGGAAAGACAGTGCGCAACTGCGCAAAGGCCAGGGAAATAAAGGCACATTAAATTAATAGGTCGAGCAAGAGAAAAGCAAAACAACAATGAAAAAGAAAAAGACAGGAGGGTAAAGCAAATAAGCACACAATAAACTAATACGACAGACAAGTGGTAGAAGGGTCGAGGTGACATACTTATCCTCCAAATCTGGAGCACAAATTTGTGGTGGTCGGCTGCGTGAGCTAAATAAATAAAATTAGCAATGACCACTGTAACAGGAACAGATCAGATAGCTACATTTTGAATTCTGAGCTGCCATTGTAAACAAGCTTTCCACTGCGATATCAAGTTTAAGAATTATAGTAACACCACGAAAAGGCATTTCACAACTTTGGCCGAAAAAAACTGTGTTCTGCCAAATACAGTACCTTGAAATAATAGATGGGTGCCATGTAAGGATTCGACAATGGCGAACATGCGCTGCACGGGATATAATGTCTATCACTCCCACACCGCTCCGTGTCGCTGAAGGTTTTAAAGAAAGCGTCAAATAAAACATAGACTCTTCTTAGTTTTTAAGTATACCTTTCTCGGCCGTTTTGCTAAGATTAAGTGTAGTATCTGTTCTTATCAGTTTAATATCTGATATGTGACTCACTGAGTCACACGATATTAAATTAGTTTTTATAGGGGAGATATTAAATTAGTTTTTATAGGGGAGAGACTCACCACAGTAGCTTGCTATTGGGGCCTCTATGTGTCGCTCAATTGTTGCACTACTGCTTGAGCCTGGCGCACCTCAACCAAATTAGTGCCAAAATTCATCTACATGCTAAAGGACAGGCTAACTAATACTGAAAGCATTGACTAGATAACAAGAGTTTTTTATGCTGAGGGATAAAGTAATACTGAAAGCATCCACTATGCTTAAGGGAAGGCTAACTGAGGTAATATCTACTTCTGCATCCAAATTCCAAACACCACAATCTGACATGCTATTAGAGAAGAGGTTAGAATTCCAAAATGAGCTCAACAAAAAGTATCGCAAGACCCTCAAAAAGGCTTAGATAAGGATTTCTTAACAAACAGGAATCACATACTGATCATGGGGTTATGCCACTGACAGGACTGTCGAATGCCTGAAAGATAAAACATTGTCTCATACGTGAAATGTCTTGTAACCTATCCTCACCTTTAACTTGTGGGTATTTTCCGCAAGTGAGTTCATGTGGATCTTACACAAATGCGTTTACTTTCTAGGAACATCTTAGGCTCCCAAATCGTTAAACCCTGATCAGAAATTCATAAGACTCCAGTCCAACTAATAGTTTGAGGGCAACCACAATGTTAGTAAAAATCCAGACTTTTGTTTTTGTTATTTGATATGCCACGATAGAGACCCAACTAAAAGAAAGCATACTATTTTCCTAACAGTTTCTTCGGGCACGCCAGGAACACTGGCTGGTTTTCTGGTTGGTATTGCCTGGTAGTGACTACTAAGTGCAGTAAGTTAAGAACAAAATAAAATTATGACTCATCTGATTCTTTGACCTGTAACGCGTGGTAGTTTAATACCGGGGTGTGCTTTTACCAGCTGTTACCAAGCGACATATAAAGGCTGGCCAAGTTATGGGACACTTACTGGTCAAATAACTGGCCGTGCCCGATAAACGCCTTTTGGTATTGACCAAAAACCGCTAGCACCTAATACCCACACACAATACAAGTCAAAAGGTGATTAGTATTGTGACCAATGTTCGAAGATTGTTTCATCAGGAACATTGCGCAACCTTGCAACGAGCACCTAACAAACTATACTGCCTTCTACTAAATATCATGTGCTCATAGCTTCGAAGGCTATGACCCCATGGCTATAATCCATATCAAATCTTATACACAGGCTAATATACCAGCTTTGCAATTCCGCTGTGTATTTGTCAAAATCCTTAACATGTCATGATATTTGAATATATCAGTCGATGTTCTTATTTCCTCAACAGCATGTAGTATGACTACATACTACTATAAAAGACTATAAAAACAGAGTTCTTCAGGATAGCCCGTTACAGCTAAGGAAGTTGCATAGTAAAAGAACCTCAAATACTACATAAAGTTGCAGTAAGGAAGATAATTGTGCTAATGACTGGAACAACAATGAGCAAGGAAGAAGAAAAACAAAGCCATCATGATTGAACATAAATAATTGAGTTAAAACATTGTCACATACCAGATATTTCCTGGACTGAGTGGGACAATTCCCGACTGTAAGCTGACACGGCAGGACCAAGTGCTCAGAACATGGTTTGGCTTGTTCTTGCACATAACCACATAACCATGACCCCAAAAATCATTCAACTTCAAATACCCTGGAACTTTAACCATGTGGTTCCTTTGAGCTTTTAACTGCATGAGAAAATTATAAATTCAGATTACTCATCTGGACCAAATAAATTAGTTTTTGCATGTTAAACTACGATCCTCTACGTCCAGTGGGCAGGGTGTGCTGCATGATGCTCAAAGCCATTAGTCTCAGTGGAGCCACAAAAAGAGTTTTTGCCTGTTAAACTGGGTGTTTACCTCTCCAGTGGGCAGGGCGTAGGGGAGAGTATTCGGTTAAAACCGAACCGAATAGCCAATTCGGTTAACCGACCGAATTAACCGAATTTTTAAAATACTGACCGATAACCGAACCGAATTATATGGTTAACCGATAATTCGGTTAATTCGGTTATCGGTTAAATATTTAATTAACCGAAATTATCCGAATTAACCGAACCACCGAAACCTCCGATTTCGAGAATCCTCTAGCCTATAGAAGCTATTTGCAAAGCCTCCAGCCAAAGGCCACATTCGTGGAAGAAATCGGACACTAAGGTCCTTGCTTGAGGCCTCACGTGAGTGTACCATCAAGTTTAGGGTATTACTACCTTGTTCATATGAATTTTGTAGTACAAGTAGCCTAAATATATAAGTTTGGATACTCTGAAGAAAACTGAAGTTAAGCGATGTGGGACAAAAGAATGAAGTGATAATAACCAGCCTTGGGCGAGCCAATGGATATCATGAGTTCATGACTGCCCTTCTTCCCCAAATACGCAGCCCTGGGACTAGGATCTGGAGGTTTGTCAATAGCTGGAGGTTTATCTGGAGGTTTATGTGCCAGCAAAGGGGTATCTAGAAGTGGCAGTTTAGAGCTTTCACAAAATCAGATTTTAACATCACCTGCTGGTGATGTAAAAAACGCTTACGGGCTAAGTGGAGTAACCACGAGAGGTACATCTGCTGGGCTGAGCGGATTACAAAATTTGGGAAACACTTGCTTCATGAATAGTGCAATACAATGTCTTATTCATACACCGGAGTTTGCTAGATATTTTCGTGAAGACTATCGCTAGGAAATAAACTGGCAAGGGTTTCCTTGGAGCAGCATTTTCTCATACCCGATCGTCATGGGGAGGAGGCCTGCGAGGTGCTACAGGCAGAACCATACCCCAAGTCCAGGTTTTGCCGTGGTGTACCTGATCCTAAGATTAGGATCTATGATGTTGGTGCCAAGAAGAAGGGTGTTGATGAGTTTCCTTTCTGTGTGCACTTGGTGAGTTGGGAGAAGGAGAATGTCTCGAGTGAGGCTCTTGAAGCTGCCCGTATTGCTTGCAACAAGTACATGACTAAGTTTGGCGGGAAAGATACCTTCCACCTCAGAGTTAGAGTCCACCCTTTCCATGTCCTCCGTATCAACAAGATGCTTTCATGTGCCGGAGCTGATAGACTCCAGACTGGCATGAGGGGTGCCTTTGGAAAGCCCCAAGGTGTGTGTGCACGTGTCAGCATTGGGCAGGTTCTGCTATCTGTGCGATGCAAGGACAACAACAGCCACCATGCCCAGGAGGCTCTTCGCCGTGCTAAGTTCAAGTTCCCTGGTCGCCAAAAGATCATAGTCAGCAGGAAGTGGGGTTTCACCAAGTACAACCGCACTGACTATATTAAGTGGAAGTCGGAGAACAGAATCATGCCGGATGGTGTCAATGCCAAGCTTCTTGGATGTCATGGTCCTCTAGCCAACCGTCAGCCTGGAAGAGCTTTTTTGGATGCAGTGGCCTGAACATCTCATGATTATTGTTTTTGAAACCATGTTCCTCTCAGTTTGTCACAGTTGGTGTACTTGGCCAAGTTTAAACAGAAACTGGCTCGATTCGCCCCACAGTTTAGCGGATACAATCAACATGACTCCCAGGAGCTTTTGGCATTTCTACTTGATGGTCTTCATGAAGATTTAAACCGTGTCAAACAGAAACTTTATGTGAAGTCTAGAGATGCAGATGGTCGACCTGATGAAGAAGTTGCAGATGAGTAATGGGCTAACCACATTGCTTGTAATGACTCTATCATTGTTGATGTCTGCCAAGGCCAATACAAGTCAACTTTGGTTTGCCCTGTGTGCAACAAAGTTTCAGTGACATTTGACCCATTCATGTACCTCTCATTGCCCCTTCAATCTACAAATACTCGCACGAGGACTGTAACAGTATTCTCTTGTGATGGAACTTCATTGCCAAATACTTGCACTGTAACTGTGCCAAAGCAAGGGCGCTGCAGAGATTTGATTTTGGCGCTTCATAATCCAAACTGAAGTGCCTTATAGTTAAAAGATCAGCTAGGCAAAGCAAGGCCAAGGGTTCTTTACTTCTGTAGTGCCTTATTGTATGGATGCCCATATCCCACATTCACCAATATGCAGTGTAATAGGACAGAAACTCATTATAAATGAACATGTCATGGCCTGAACAAAATCAAGCCAACGCAAGGCTACAAATGTAATATACACAGTTAAAGTAGTATAATTCATCATTATGATGAATGATGCTTGGACTTGTGCTAATAAATTTTTTTTCCAGCCTTTGTTAAGGTGCAGTGTTTATATAAATGCAAAAAAAATTATTTTTATTAAATAATTTTCTTTTTTGGTTGATTCGGTTAACCGAATTAACTGAAATCAAATTTTTTCTTCCATTAACCGAACCGAATTAATTAAATTTTATTCGGTTTTAGACCGAATTAACCGATTTACCGAATTAACCGAACCGAATTAATTCGGTTAGACTATATCGGTTCGGTGAATCGGTTTTTACCGAACAATGCTCTCCCCTAGGCCGCCAGGGCGTGCTGCATGATGCTCAAAATCATTAGTCTCAGTGGAGATCTGAAAAACATAGTGAAATATATTCTGTCAGACAACCACATGACCATTCAGGGCCTCCACAGAGAACAAAGAACGATCCTCTACAGCCTAGAAGCTCCAGAGGGGATGCTGGAGCCATTAATTAATCACGCTCTGATCATGTGGCCATGATTCATCCACCAGACTTGGATTCTTGTCTCCTTTGAGATCAAGGATACAGAGGATCCTGTAGAACAGATCATGTTCAAGTAAGTTCGTAATATGTCTCCGTCAGCAGTTTAATATAACAGGAGTCCGATATTCGGCGGCCAATGTGGGATAACCACCAGACCGGCTATTTATTAAGTTGATACTTTTGTTGATCAACTGCCTGAATCCTCCACAGCACAAGGTTTTTTGTTCGAATAAGCCTGCAGCTAGCAGCAGGCTGTAACTCCTATACATTGTGATAATCAGTATGGAGTTCACCCTAATGCAAAGAACAGACTTTGAGTGCCATGGTCAAGTAACTTTCAGCCCCGGCCCTCACACATATTTGCTATCATCAACTTGACGTGGTGTCATTACAGCCGGTGGAGTCGGGCTGTGACATGTTTTGGCAAGCTAAGAGGTGTCGTCGCGTGGATGGGGAACCTGCTAGACAAAGCTCATTCATGAGTGACGTTACGCAAGTCCATGTACATGGTGAAGCCGGCAACCATAAATAAGAATTTATGAAGTCTCTCTGTCAAAAAGATACAGGCCTGCACAAAGGGCAAAATCAAATATTAGTTACATGACTTACATCCTCTCATGTTCATTAGCCAAAATCATATTCATCGACAAACAATGATGCAGAATTAAATACGTCAGATTGTCTAACCATACAGGCCTGCATAAAGGGTAAAATCAAATATTAGTTACATCCTCTCATGTTGATTTGCCGAAATCATATTCATCCACAAACAATCATGCAGAATAAATACTTCAGATTGTCTAAAATTTCGACCAACATCCGTAAAGTCCAGCTCAAGTTCATCTATGATTAACAAAAATGCTCCCTACAAATACATTTCCCGAAAGACGTTCAAATGCTCAATCAAGAACTCATAGCATATGAAAATCACATCCAAAGTCATGGGGCTAACTTCAACAGGGCTGTGCCTTAAGGTGAGCTGTCCGGCGACTTGCCCTCAACGCCACTAGCTGTGGAGTTTACACTCGAGTAATTCCCAACAATCTGGAGTTCAAATGACCTCTGATTGTTTTAAAGCAACACAAGTATCCATCTGGTCCAAGCGCTATAGTTCCCACACTGCTAAAATATTGCCGAAGATTTAAGAAAGCATAAAATAAATAATCAACACTTCTGACATTTCAACTCATACCTTTCTCGGCCTTTTGACTAAGATCAAGTGTAGTATTTGTTTCTATCAGTTTAATATCTGATATGTGACTCAATGAGTCACACGATATTAAATTAATTTTTATAGGGGAGAGGTCCACCACAATAGCTTGCTATTGGGGCCTCTGTGAGTCGCTCAACTATTGCACTATTGGTTGAGCCTGGCGCACCCCAACCAAAGTAAACTAAACTTCTATATATTGAGGTTTCATAGAAAAGAGTGGTGTATGAGGTTCTTCCAAAGGATCAGTCTGGACATCTGTCATAAAAATCCAAATTACAACTTCACTATTTTTTAAACACACTGATACAAACACAGAAATTTACATACAGCATAAAATTATGCAACATAATTTGTCAGAAATACCACTACTGTGCTACAAAAATATACCGAATAAAATGTTTACGAAACGAAATAACTATAAAATATTTAAATATTCAGAAGTTCACAACAATAGAAGAGATGATTTCATTTCAATTCATAGAAATAACTATAAAATATTTTCCCTGAAAGCTGATAATAAATTCTGATCTAACCTCTCAGCAGAACTTCGTCTGCTCAAACAAAGGTATGAGATCCGGAGTTTCACCCTGCAGGGTTGTGGCTAACTGGTATGAACTCTACTTTTAGCAATCTTTTCTGCTTCTGCCATACCCAAACCATAGATACCATGATCCCTCAACCATGCTTTTTCCCCAGTAGCAATAAACTGCTGTAGATCTTTTTGCCCCATTTTCAACATTTTCAATCCTTCACTTGATTTCGGGAAGAAGACTTCCGGCCTCAAACACCAGGCGCTAAAAACTCCAAAGAGCATTTGAAGATCACCCCTCAATCTCTCAGTTCCTGCATCATGAAACTTGACGCTGTTAGTGATAACACCGTTGAATACTAGATGATCAATCCCTGCAGCTAAACTTCTCCAGAAGCCAACAAAATCAACATCATTTAGATTTTGTTCCATTAATGACATCTTTCCCTGCAAATAATCTAGAGCAATAACGAATGAAGGGGACACCGTCCAGCCTTCCTCTAACTTTTCCTGCCATTGCTTCCTGTTCTTCATATAGTCCCGACACTGGGCATTAAACCCCCTCAAAATAACTAGTGAAACTTTCTCCACCCATTCTATTCTGAACTTCTCCAGCCTTTTCAATTCTTTGTCAAATATGCCATCACCGGAACCCTTGACAGGCTCTTCCGTTGTAATATGGTTACCATAGAGTCCTGGCAGATCTTCCTGGCCAGCTCCCATCTCAAGGAAGAAGAAATCCATTTCCCACTCCCTTAAAACAGACTCCAAATAGTGAGCTGCATTGATGGAGTTGGCGACTTTCATGACTGCATTATCATCTGTAAGGGCAGTAAGCCCTTCAGCTTCTTGACATCTCTGAAGCATACAATCAAGGAAATTTTGTACAAGCGGGACACCAGCTAATCTAATGAATTGTGACCTCATAGAAACCTTTGGCAATGACCTACAATGGTCTACCACAGAAGAAAGCAACCGAACAAAAGTACCACAAATTGCGGGGGATTTGTAGTTCGAAAAACTTGACACAAAATCCTCGTCAACTTTCAGCTTCCAGTTTTTCTCATTTGCAACCTCCAACTTAAGCTTATCCAGTACATCACTCAGTTCAATATCTGCCCACAAGTCAAGCCAATCAGGCCGATCTGAAAATACTGATAAAGAGGAGGTCCTTTCAAGACTTCCAACTTCTTGAAGTAAGACTTCTGATTGTACAACTAGAGACTGAATTCTTTTATCGAAGCTCATCATCAAGTCCACAAGATTTAGCCACTGCATTTTGGCATGGTAATTATTAGCACCGGCTCCACCCTCCTCTAGTTGAGTAATGTACATAGGAATAATCTCTTTAGCTAAGTATGTCGACAAAAACGAGACCATTGCCGAAATCCATTCCTCTCTGCAACTGTAACCCGTAAGCATCGCTCTATCAACCAATGGTTGTAATAACTCGTCCATGGAGTCCACATAATCCCTGGTTACTTTGTACACAAGAGCAAATATGAACTCTGGCTTATCAGTCCATTTTGAGAAATGACGCTGGAATACAATCGACATAGGATGCACAAGCTCTTCGATTGCCCATAGCGGTTGATTCTGAACCACTTTCTGCTTGCATGCCTCAAGTTGCCTGGACTTTCTTCGTTTTTGCAGTTCCTGTAAATTGCACAAATCAAGAAAGCTTTCACAATATTGCTGCTTAAGATCTCCTTGCATTGTAAAGAGGGGGTTTAAGTCCACAGTTGCATTTCTTGTATCAGAATTCGGAGATTCCATAGTAGAAAAGGGTGGTGGCCATCCCAGTGAAGCAAGAAATTTTCTGTGATCAGCAATTGCTTGAGGTCTAAGAATAGCTAAAGCGCGATCTACTCTGTGATCAACAGCTGAAACGAGATGTGTCCATTGTGGGCGTTTCTTAGCAACAGAACTCAAGGAATCTTCTACCAATTTAATTGAATCAATGGCGCGTTGACGTGTTTCCTGTGATATTATTACAGATGAGATGTAAGGCAATCATACTTAAGCGAATTGCTACATTTCAACACAAATAATTTGCTGACCTCTGATTTCTGTCCTGATGTATGCTTCCGGAGATTTTTTTCCATAACAGAAGACACTGCATCCTCGACATCGCCAACCATTGTGTCCAGCTTTAAAGTTGTTTCTGGGAGATATAAGAAGGTTAGACTTAGAATAAGAGATAATACGTGCTGTACTCATGTTCGGATAACATAAAGAAAAAAACTTACTCGTTTTATAAATACTGACATCTATCAATTTGCCAACAAAATGGAAGTGGAAACTTTCACTACCCTTCTTAAATGTCATGTGTAATTTGAGACTTATATACAAGCTCAGAGGAAATTCAATCCCGCCCAAAAGACTTCTAGATTAAGTCCCATAAAGCCACAATAAGTTCAGACATTTCTGACTGAGTAACAGGAAAAATCATACAGATTATATATCAGGTTACTAGTTGGTGACAAACAATGAATGAATTATTTATCTAGCGAGAACTTCATAGTCTCTCCATTGATGGATGCATGCCTATCCAAGTGATATGGTACAACACAGAAATTTCAATGACACCCAACGTCAATCAAACAAAGAAAGAAATGCTCCAAAAAGAGAGTTGTAAGCCAAAGTTAAAACAGCAAGATACAATACATGATTTAATTGAGCCCGCAGGGCAGACAAACACTCTCTGTTGCGTAGCCACTGTATGTGTATTGAGTTTTGACAACACACATGCCCTTCAAAATCGTCTCTATTTTCAATTGATGATTTACAAACATTCTCCAACACCGTGTACTTGATACGCTGGTCTCCTTTTAAAATAGGTGAAATAAGCATTTACACCAACCGCATACGTTTTATGATAATTATAAACCCCATAACCAAAACCTCTTAGTTCAGCTACGCAGAGATTTAGAACTATGTCAGGTACTTGGGATTAATTTGCTACAAATGAAACTCACCAGCATAAGCTCGAACAGTTTCAACTCTAGCCACTTCCTTAGCCAGTGCTGGCAATTCCTCCCGCAAAATCTTGTCAGCCGTTTCCAACTTTTCTCCTTCTCCATTTCTTCCATCTACATCAAAGCTAACATAAACATCTCAAACAACCGAGCACTCATTCAGCACCCCCAATCCAAAACTACCCTCTCCACATGAAAACCGTCTGACTCCAAACAATCACGCATAAGAGTTCGAATGTGATTCAGCCGACAGCAATACCGATCATACCTGACGAGAGGCCAGAAATGCGAGCAGCCGATTGCAGACCATTCAACTTATGGCTAATTCCTTGAAAGACGCCGCCGAGCTCTACCGAATGCGAAGCGTACGCGATCAGACTGGACTCTAGCTTCCGGTTGAGGTCGCGCAGGCTCCGATCCAAGCTAGCACACTGCTGCTCCAATTCCGCCCCGACGTCCGGCGCGCGGTCGAGATCGTCTTTGACGCTGAGCTTGCTGTTGAGAAAGGAGAGTATGGTGGGGGAGAGATCGGCTGCCGGCGGGAGAAAGCGAACGGCGTCCATTTTCGCCACTTCGGGTTGAGAAATCTGGCGCAGAAACTCGAAGAGGGAATTAATGGAGCGAACGAGATTGGAGAATCGAGAAGAAGATGCGTTGTGATGGTGGAGAAGATACTGGGTTGAAATCGAGTGGGTCGACTCGGCCGGTTCAACTCGTTCACGGCCCATTCTTGTGGTGCAGTGGGCCATCTTGTGAACCATTCAGCCCATCAATCTTTCAGGGCATTATTTTCTTGATTTCGCAATAGTATTTTCTATAGGGCTACAAGCGAGCCGATGCACTCGTTAGGTACTCGTGAACGAGCTCGGTTAGTATTCGGTTAAAGTTCGTTTGATAATAAATGAGTCGATCACGAACAATAATTATCAGCTCGTTTAATAAACGAGTTCAACATGAGCAAGAGGGTGCTCGGCTCGTTTATGTTCACGAACAAGCTCGATAAAAGCTTGATAACCCTATTAAAAAGATTGAGGACCTACCAACTGAAGTTAGAAACTCAAATTCGAACATGTCACTCTATCGTAACAAGAGTTAAGAATTCAAAATTCATAAAGATGAGTACAATAATTAACATAAATTCTGTCTAACGTAAATAAAACAGATGTAACTTATGTCTATCAATTGAGCCAAACATGAACAATGAGGTACTCGACTCATTTATGAGCTCATTTAAAAGCTCCATTTAAACTCGCTTATAGCTCATTTATACTCAACTATGAGCCTTTTTTTATAAATTTATAAAGTTACTAGTCAATAAAGTAAGATTTTTTAATGCGTAACTCATTTAAAACTCGTTCAAACTTGTTTAAATGCTCGTTTATCATATATATTAAATTTTATATTATATCAATCCAAATGCCCGAGTAAAACTCAAGCTCGGCTCGAACTCGTTAAAATTAAACGATCCGAGTTTGAACATTTATTTTAAAAGCTCGTTAATACTCGGTTCGAGCTCGAACTCGTGAAATTTTAAATGAACGAACATGAACACTTTACTATTCGGCTCGACTTGGCTCGTTTGCAGCTCTAATTTTCTATTGACATTAGGGCATCTCACGGAATAACTTTTTTTAAAAAATATATTTGTATCACGTCACATCACTTTTTTTACAATATTTTTTTTAAAATCTTTCATTCATATTGAATAAATTTTCTATACAGCTCTGTATAGTGTCATCTAAAACCCAATCAAATTCATATACAAATACTAAATGTAGCGACAACACTTTAAAGTTATAAGCAACATCTAAAGTATTCCTCCTAATATAAGACGATGTTTATAATTTTAAAGCGTCGTCTAAATTCTACATTTTACGCAGTATTTTAGAGTTGAAAGTGCCACCTTCTTTCATGAAACACAGAATACAGATGAAATGACATGTCAGAATTGCATAAATTCTTTTCCACATTGAGATAATACATCAGATAAATTTCATGACCTGACATAAATATTAGGGATAAAACCCAAAAGGGGTCCTGAACTATCACCACTTACCTAATTGCGATCAGAACTACCACGATTTCCAAAAAGGGTGCGATAAAAAAAATGGACTGATTTTCTAAAATAAAATTTACCTTTACATTCCTAACCTAATATTATTACAAGACTTAGATTTGTGTGCGAAAATTATATCGTTTGGTTATCAAAATAAATTATATCATTTTAAGCACATAAAGAAAACAACGTCTTTTGATAACTAAATGACGTAATTTTTGCACACAAATTTAAGTTTTATAATAATATTAGGTTTGAAATATAATGGTAAATTTTAATTTACAAAATCAGTCCAATTTATTTTTCATTGCACCCTTTTAGGAAATCATGGTAGTTCTGACCGCAATTGGATAAGCGGTGATAGTTCAGGACCCCTTTTGAGTTTTTCCCCTAAATATTATCCCCAAACCTTCAAAGGAGAGTGGTTATATGAATACACATATAGTATAATTGTGCATTCAAATGCAATCCAAACATAGTAAAAATTCAATCAAATAAATTTAAATCTGAAATGAAGAAGAAAATATTTTCTTATTTATATTTTAGTGAGTAACTTTCGACTTTTCATGTGTATTTTTTATTATGCTTTGAAAATTTGAATTTATAATTTTCAACTATAATTTGATAGAAATACGTCAACAAATAAAAGCATCTAAAATTTAACTTGAAAATAATAATAAGAAAAATTGCAGGGAGGATTCTAGAAATAATTGAGAAAAATTCGATATCGAATTAACTTTTATAAAAAAATAATTTAAAAGAGGTTTGAACTATCATTTTTTCGTTCACTTGTAAGTTGAACTGTCATGATTATCAGAAAAGTGTAAAAAAATTTAGACTAATTTAGAATGTTATTTATGATTAACTAGTTTGGTTCATTTTGTATAATTGATGTTATTATTTATTTGATAATTAAATTTGATCATAAAAAAAATTCCATTAAATTTGATGATAAAATAATATTTTTAGCCTATAAATTTAATTTTTATATTATTATTATTAATTTAGAAATGCTGCCCTAAAGTTCCGTAATTTTTATTAAAAAAAAGTTAAATTAACGCAAACTGATTTAGCAGGCGAATATGTTAGAGAATAATGGGCCTGTCTCATATTAACATGCTCTAGGTGTTTTGAACAGCCCATTAATTTAAAGGCCCATCTCCTTAAAAGCCCATTTAAAATTTCCCGCCAATTTATTTAGAATATTCCCATTTCCTGGTACTTTTCATTCGGATTGCTGAGAAGGCTGCGGTAACCCATGATCAACAGCTTAGGCTGTATTTGGTTTCTGTGGAGGAAAAAAAAAATTTATGAATTACAATTTATATTTTACTTGTTTGATTTTGAGGAAAATTGTGGAGAAATGTTAAAATATTTATACTTTACTCAAATTTTCCTTATAATCTTCAATCTAATTTTTATTCTTTCAACTTTTTTTAAATCAAACAAACAATAGTCTTAAATATTTTAAAACCTTTAAATTTTAGAAAAAAAATTAAAATTTGAACCCTAAAATAAAAAAATCCTAAACTCAAGTGTTCGGAAACCTGAAAAATCATAAAACTATAAACCTTGAAAATATGAAACTCTAAAACCCTAAATTTCTATAATCTGACGCACTAAAACACTAGAACCTTATCATCCTTAAAAACGAAAAAAAAGCAAAATAATATGGGGAAAAATCTAAAAAGGGCTTTGAACTATCACCGCTTACCCAATTACGGTCAAAATTATCACAATTTTTAAAAAGGGTGCGATGAAAAAAAAATTAACTGAATTAGAATACTAGTCATTATTTGCCAATCTTGATAGGTTTCCAGAGACACAGGAGTCAACACATAATGCGCACCAAACACAAAGCCTCGTGTTAGAGGATCACTTTGAAGTACTGAGATCTTACATTACAATTGTGAATACAAGCCGTCTACTAAAGGGCTTAAATGATGTCTTAATTTTAGAAAATATATTTTTTATTTTTATTTTTTTGTGATCAGTGGCCGCTCACCCCCTATATCTTGATAGTGAAGTTCTTACTCACTGCTGCTACATATCAAAACACAATTTTTTTTTTTATTTTCTTTTTTGCGATGGTCAGGACCGCATACCTCCTCCACTTTGATAGTGACATTCATATTCACTGCGGGCCAGCTCACGCACACCCCCTCCCCTTGATAGTGACGCTCATACTCATTGTGGGCCAACTCACGTGCACCTCCAGCGTATTTAAACGTAAATACGATATCTTGAGATTATTAAAAAACAACTAAAACCTATGCCAACACCTTCTTAATTACAGTACACATTTCAAAGCCATGAATTGCAACGTGAAGACTCACACCTCAAACACTGACAAGTGACAAATAGTACAGAAAACGCATATACTCATGTGCCATGAAGATCTCAGAACATGTATTTGGTTATGCCATGAAGATCTACAAAATCTTTCATTTATTTGTTTAATCATTTCTCTAATCAGCCCACAGGATGTCATAAACAATAGTTATTTCTCACCCAACTTAAAGGCTCCAGAGTATTGAATTTTATCAGAGAAGTGTGGAATTTGATCTATGAATAGTGTTTATTATAATATTAAATGTGTATATCAATTATACATAAAAGAAAAATAAAGTCTTCACTAAGATTAATTTGATTATATAGTGTACAAAGGATGTTTAAATTGAATTTTTCCAGATTTTTTCATGCCTCTGCCATTGTAATTAAGGGTGAATACAATAATTAATGAAAGGTTGATAGACCTATAATTCATTCTGAAGTTTATTATATTGTTGGAAACATAAGAAAAAACCATGACAGTGTTTGTGATTTTATCAGTCCATATCATAGATATCTGAGTCTGAAACCACAAGTGAAAAATTAGGAGCAAGAGTCCACATATTGCTGAACTGAAATCTGATAATTAGAGAGAGTGATCAGAGATACCTGAGTTCAGAAAGAGTATGACTACATATTAGGAAACGATGTGAGCCAAACACTCTTACATAAGAATCTATCCATCTTAGAGATTAGAGAAAACTATAGAAAGAGGGTATGAACTACCACATTCTTACAAATCACGGGCGTAACTATTATTTTTTGCAATTTACAGGTATTTCAGTTTTAGGGCTGTTTTGTAAGTAAATATTTTTCAATCAAGTCCAGATCTAATTTAACTAATTACAAACTCACCCTCAACAAAACTAACCTAACCTAAATTATCCATGTTAATGTAAGCAAGTGTAGATTAAGATGAAGTTAATGCTAACGGTTGAACAAATTTAATGAATGAGTGGTTAGGTTAGTTTTGTTGAGGGTGAGTTTAAAATTAGTTTAAATTAGATCTGGACTTGATTGAAAAATATTTATTTACAAAACAGTCCCAAAATTGAAAAACCTGCAAATTGCAAAAAATGGTAGCTACACCCCTAATTTGTAAAAATGTGGTAGTTCATACTTCATTTCTTTAGTTTTCCCTAGAGATTATTCTCGAAGCACCATCTCACTTGTTAACCAATGTGAAAGTAAAGCCAGTGAAATGAATGTTTATATAAGAACCATGATCCACAAGACTTGACATTCATCAATATATCCATAAATAATAGGACCTCAATTGACCCTCTCAGAAGGATACATGATGTAGTTGAAATACCTTATAACCAACTAAAGGATAGAATATAATTGAAAGCTGCACTTGTCAAGCCAGTCCATATTGGGGCTCTAAGAGAGGCATGATTAAAACCATAGACAAAAGATGCCATAAAATATGATTCATCATGGATATAGAACAAATTGAGTGAACTAAGTAGTAGTTGATAAAATAGTAAGAAACTGAATACAATTAGAATTCCAGCCAATGAAATCTGATCATGCGTCAAAATTCTGAATGAAATTCTAGTTACCTCGAAAAATAAATCTTTTAGTGAATGAACCAAGAGCGGGCCTTGAAAGCTTAGACTCCACTATATAATATGACTTGAAGTAAAAAAAATACAATACCTCTTTTTCCTTAAGAGGGAAATTTATATCCCTAACATTTCATATTGCGAAATTAATCATGAGAGAGTATGGTGAAGATAATATAAGTGATAACATCACTTTGGGACATCATCTTTTGCGGGATAATGTTTGATTGGCTTTCATTTCACTCTTTAGAGTATTTGATTAGCTTTGATTATTTAGACCGATCCCTTGATTTCTTATGATATACCACAAGTACGCCCGAGGCAGAGGAGGACGTGGATAAAGATTTGGGAAAGAACCCCGAGCAGGCCCCAGGAGAAATCTTAGATAAAACATCGGGTTGTACGATAGACAAGGTCCCATGGTGCTACACATGCAAGGCTCATCGTCACTAGTAACACCAGGCGAGGTCCAATGGAGCGAGTCAGCCAACATCATAACTGCAAAATTCAAGGTGCATGGGAGACGAGAACCCGAGCTGCATGGCAGAACGTCACAAGCGCATCAGACATAGAAGAGGTGAGATTCATAGCAAATTCAAACATCTCTTATTCATGAATAACTCAAAAAAGGCAAGGACATCCTCGGAACTGGGTTGAGATCGAAACTCGTCAACACTATGATCAAATTTTCTAAAAGCCACATGCACTCATTGCGGTTTAGATTTCATACCTTAGTCCTGAGGTGGCCAACAACTTTATATATAACACATCATCAATGCGTCTTCCATTCGTACTTCACTCGTTGATGTATCATCATACCTTTGGGACCATGTATGTTGATGATATTTAGAGAGTTCGATTCAGCATTTATCTCCACAAAAATTCTCTCAAAGTGAAGAAGCTCCCATCGAGCTGTAACTCCATCAATACATATGGAACTCCTACGACACTAGTTATCTCGCCCGACATCTTTGATCTTCATAGGTGGAGATTCACATAAGACAGTTTTATCCACACGGGTCAGGTCTTAGTTATATCAAAATCAAATTTAAATCGGAGCGCATGGCTATAACACGAACGATCGACTGTCAAAAGGCCACAGACCCTTCTCCAAAACATCCTCCATGACAGCTTGTGATTCAAATCTAAAAAATAAATCACACTGATGTTCCACCAACTTCACCACATTCTCAGCCCTCATCTCTGATGAATATAGTTTCACATTGTGAATAAAAAGGGTGTTAAGCCGAAGAAATACTTTACGAGACTACGATCCCAATCACAGAGACCCTCCTCCCATGTCTCGAAATCTAATCGCACATCAGGGCCAACCAGATGCGACACATCATACTCGAATTTCTGCCAGTCTTTAATTCTCCTGTTACTAGTCGTATGAGTCAGGAGACAATAACTGAGCACCATCCGCCGTTCAAGGACGACAGCGCTGTCATGCAATCATAAAATTATCCTAATCGCCACCTGTAGAAAATACATAGTTTGGCGCGTGTTTTTGAGGTCCGTTATCAATAAAGCATACTAGTTAGGTTTTGAGTATTATTTCTAAATGTTTAAATAGATTATTGAATTACTATTTTATTAGTATAAGAAACTATTTGATTAAGTATTTTCTTCTTCATAGAGTTGGAAGAGTTGTATGAGGCTGCACAATGAGGTTCAAACAGGGTAATTAATGTAGAAAGAGTTATGAATGAGATGATAGGACACTTACACTAAAATCAAATATTTTAGGTCCCTACTAATAAAAAAATAGAGAATTAGTGTCCACCTTCACAGTCACAACAAGCCTAATAAAGAGGGAGACATACTTAGATGAACCGTGTCCATCACGTGTCCGTGGACACGGCCAATAAGAGAGTGCCACGTGGCGCGTTGAAAAGTCAACATTACACGTGACGATTTGTCATTGGTTAGACATTTTTTTTGACTTTTCAACGCGCCACGTGACACTTTCTCATTGATCATGTCTACGGACACGTGGTGGACATGGTCATGTAAGTCTTTCTCAATAAGGAGGTGGTTTCAAGGCCAGTTTTGGAGATTAAAATAAATCAAGTGCAGGATCATATTGAGATTCACTCACACGCACACACATGCACTCTCGAGAAGCTCACTAGTTAAGACTGCTCACAACCACAAGACTGATATGTATTTTTTATTTATATATATATATATATATATATATATATATATATATGCACTCTCCCATGCACAGACAGGTTCAAAAGTATCTCTTCTTCACTACTCCCCAACTGCTCATCGACTTCTTAAATCTCCCTTTGTATCATCATCTTGAGAACCCTTTTTTACCAGCTAGAAACTCGTTTTGATTTCATCTTCTCCGCTTGATCTCGTGTCTGCGACAGAGGACTGAAAGCTGATAGCTTAGTCAGGTGTCAGCCAGGCGAACATTCAGCGCCAAGTATCTCACTCAGGGTTCTTCGCAGTGGTTCAGGCCGGGTTAACATGTCAAGCAGAAGGTCGAGATCCTCGAGGATCAGCGATGATCAGATTCGCGACCTGATTTCCAAGCTGCACCAGCTTCTTCCTGAGCTGCCTCATTCACGCTCCGACAAGGTAACTCAGCCTGTTATCGTTACAGAAATGAGATCTGATGACACCTAGGTTTGTTCACATTTGTCGAGCTACTAATCTTTTTCTACAGGTCTCTGCAGCTAAAGTGTTGCAGGAGACTTGCAGCTACATCAGGAACTTGGACAGAGAAGTGGATGATCTGAGCGAGCGACTGTCAGAGCTTCTGGCCAATGCAGACAATGCTCAAGCTGCCATCATCAGGAATTTACTCATGCAATGATATCATGAGCAATGGAATCTAAAAAAACATATTCATGAAAGCTGGGCCTGTTTCGTTCTCTGCGTTCGCCCATTTCTGTGTCTTTCGATCTTTTCATAAGTATACACTGTTTCTTTTTCACGAGTTTACTGTCAGTAGAAAAAGTCGGGAAAGTAAAATGCTAACACAAGGAATGAGATGCGAAAGCTGTGAGGACAGCTTATTATATAGAAGAAAGTGAACGTCACAAACCTGACTGATACTGGGTTTTTGAACACGGTGACTTATCTCTGATAAAGTTGAAACTGACTGACGGACTGACTGACCTGAATTCTATATGCGAGAGGACACGTCATCGTAAATGAGAGTCGATTAAGAGGGATCTTCCTTAAATATTTGGGCTACTGAAGCAACTTTGATGAAGACGTCTTCTAAAGTAGTATCTGCAATACCCCATGCCTGGACAGCAAACTGGCTCTTTGCATCCTCAACAGCGGAAAACACGTCTGCCATGTTGACCTCATGTTTCGGGAGCTCGAACTTTTGGGTTCCTGATAGATGGTAAACCCTCTTTGCGTTAGGGGAGAGACCCATCGCCAGGCGCTCAACTTCCTCTTCATGCTCTGATGCTGTCGTCATTGTGAAGACGTAACTGCCTCCAAATCTAGCCTTCAACTGTTCATGGAGCGATTAGAGTTAGATCCATCAGAAAATAATGTCAGGAAAGGTATGCATTGGCTGAATGAAAGTCAAGCACATGTCAAGATGAAACATTATCTTTTACACTCAGTTGATTGTGAAAAAGCCATGGCAATGTTACCTCCTTAGGATTTCCTACGCACTGCAAGCTTCCATCAACAAATATACCTAATCGGTCACACAAATGTTCTGCCTCTTCCATCGAATGAGCTGATGAGGACATTTGTGAGTTAATGATAACTTGAGATAAGTGTTAGGTTATAGTGAAATAAGACGAAAAATTCAGTATGCATATGTGAGTGTAAGAGTGAGCATCATACTGGTTAAAATGATTGCCCTGCCTTGCTTTGCTTGTTTCACAACTTTCCACAAACTGTTTCTTGAAGCTGGATCTAAACCCGTGCTGGGTTCATCCATGTAAACAACCTACGCAAACATTAATGAAAAACCGTCGTAAACAGTGAGTGCAGATCAAAGATTTGATGATGGCAAAACTAGATGTAAGCTTGAATACTTTTGGGTCTCCAATCAGTGAAATGGCAACACTGAGCCTTCTCTTCATCCCTCCACTATATTTTCCAGCTGGTTTATCTGCAAAACCGCCTTGAAGTAGATTAAGTCCCCTTAGTGATTCTTCCACTGCCTGCACCACGCGTTTTCAGTATTAGCTACTAGAAATTCCATCTTTATGTTACCAACTGTCTACCAAGTTACACTACTTTTCCTAAATTAGATATCACCAGCTTTGAGATAATATCAGTCCAGGTCAATTTGCTGAGGGCTATAACTGATGACGCCACCAAGTCAAAGGTCTTATTGACTACTGACCATTTCATTTCTTTGAGGCATTAATTGTAGCTTACTTGATGTAAAGCAGCACCTTTGAGATTCTTTAGCCTCCCATAAAAAAGTAAATGCTCCCTTCCAGTTAAGGTCTCCCAAAGCAAACTTGCCACATGAAAAAATTAATTACCCATATGTCACAACATAGGTCCTCCATTCATTGTGTTTAAATCAAACAGTGGCAGACGTCTTTGTGAATGGTTTTGTAGTAGAGTAACAAAAAAGACT
Source organism: Kalanchoe fedtschenkoi (assembly GCA_002312845.1). Taxonomy (NCBI): domain Eukaryota; kingdom Viridiplantae; phylum Streptophyta; class Magnoliopsida; order Saxifragales; family Crassulaceae; genus Kalanchoe; species Kalanchoe fedtschenkoi. The sequence continues at coordinate 865,067 of NQLW01000674.1, read as the reverse complement.
TGGAAAATTTTTATCCATGGAGATCACAAGAGAGGATACGTTTCTATCTTACTCATTTTGTGGGCAAACACCCATTTTTGTGTACACTGAATCCATCTGAGTTTGTATGTCCATCTGCTCAATATATGCGTTGCCTGAAGTTGGAATAGTGAGCCCGATCATCTGTCAGGGATAAATACACGTATCAAAATTGAGATGCCTAGTTAAATAATCTATAACATAGAGTATTAAAACTCGGTGGTTAATAACAGAATTTCAGAATGCATAAAGGACTACAACATGGAAATATGTAGACATAAAATTCATTTTTCAAACAAGTTTAGTCAATAATTCCCTATTTAACTAAGAAGCCTGATAGCAGTACATGAAAAGACCCTCAAGAATAGGAACAATTTGGAGAACTATGAAGAAGAAATGTTCAGGGTCTCAATGGAAGTTGCGCCACCTACAAAATTTTTCACTTACCATGCTAATAAATGATGTTTTCCCCGCACCATTTGGACCGAGCATACCAAAGCACTCTCCTGATGGTATTGCCAGGGACAACCCTTTCACTGCATATTTCTCAGGGTTCCCATCCCTCCCTGGGTAGATCTTCTTCAAGTTATCTACTATGATGGAATCACTTAGATTCTGTTCCTGCAATAACTGCTGAACCTTCTCTACCTTCACGGACCCATAAATTTCTAGATTTAGTAGGCAGATAGGGGGAATGCATGTATTAAGTTTCTTTGTGATTTATAACCATAACCCAGTCGTGGACGAGAACTAGTGAAGAATCTAAATTATCAAATTGCCGGATGGATGAATAAAAGGGAAAAGACAGGATATTTTAAATACTGATGATATAAAGGTACGCAACCAAATCTTGTTCATGTTATCAAAAAAAATAACTCTTGCATTTTTACATTTTCTTTCTGGTTTCCTTTGCAGCTTCACCATGTTCTGGTTTTACATAGTTGACATCAAAACCAGTCATGAAACCCACTAATTTTCAATATCATCACTAACCTCTTGTTGTACATCAGGTTTGTCTGTCTGAACAGGAGCTTTTGAAGCATGTCTTTGAAGGCTTGTCTTCTTGCTGAAACTTCTTAAGAAAAACAATGGACTTCTTGGGACTCCACTTCCAGCTGCAATAGTTTGATCTGAGTAATATGCCAAGAAAAGCATAACCAACCATTCCAAAAACATGATAACCACGACTTCTCCCATTGCACTTTTTCCATTCATCACTCGTTCCCACATAAGTCCTCTACCAGCTATGGCATGGCGTGCCAATTCCCATAATCCTCTATACAGGGAAAATCCAGGATATAACTCCAGCAAAAGAATCAGTGCTCCTACAGAGGATAAAATTGCTTTGGCTTTGGTAGGTGTAAAACAAGAAGACAAAATCTTTATTTGAAGATGTGTTTAATAAACTTTTAAGAGAATGGGAACAAAGTTATATCATATTAATTTTGGGAAAAGTAGATGTGTGCGATACTGATATAATTTATTTTATATGTTAACTGAGGCATGCCAGTAATTTGACATCAGAATGGTAGCTACTCTAAAGCCCAAATTGAAAAAAAACTACCCAACATTTATCATGGAACATCAAGAGAATGAGTAAAGTACTGCAAAAACTACACAAGATTTAAGATAGAACAGTATTAATGAGTAAAAAAGGTTGTAGCCTATATCATCAAAGTACATGACCATGATAGAAAGTTGTCACTGATGTAGTATATATCCATATCACGTCAGTAAAAAGAATATCCAGATAGGTAAGATATTTCACATAACCAACAACATTAGGATAAATCTTTAGCAGTTTCAAAAGTTCTACAAGGACTCATTCAACTCCTTCCATGTGGTTCTCTACTTTTTCTTACGAAATCAACCTCAGTTCAGAGGTGTGATCACAGGGATATAACAGGATGAACTGCTTACTCAAACTGAATAAGTGTATTCTGGTTAATAAAAAAAGGGTATGAACAAAGAATTGAAGGGTTCAAATTTGATTTACAGTGAACAAAAATGTCACAGACCAAACAAAGAAGCATGTGGATATTAGAACAGGTTCATACTAGATTGAGGCCGGACAAGGCTAGTTCCTTGTCTTTCCCTAGCTGTTGGCTAAGTGAGCAGGCATTTGAAAATGTCAATCTCTGTAATCTGAATTGAATAAACTAATTGCAAATCTCGAGTCAAGGAAACAACGGTAAATAAGCGTCATAAGCGCTAGTCAGACAGGAAACTTTAGGAAAGACAAATCAAGCTAACATGATATCAAGAACCGCAACCGTCCAGTATCTTCTAAGAATGTTGCATATCATTTATTTTCATCTATTGGGAGTGGTTTGTGTTTTTTCAAGAAATTGTCACAGGGAAAAAAGAGATAGTGAAGTTAATAAAAAAAATTGTTAAGCACAGACTGGCATAACTTTTTTTGCTTCTTGTGCCTGTTCCCAATTTCCAAATCTGTATCTCTATAACTTTTATACTGCATTCTAGCATCTGTACAAGTGTACATTCCTTCTTCTATATACTAGAGTTTTGCATAACCTGACGACAATATTTACCTACAATTTGATTCTTCACTAGTCCAATTCTGCTTCTAAGATACTTAAAAGGTAAAAGCACAAATGATTTGGAATCCAAGCCTTGCCAAAAAGCGATAAACAACTCTAAAGTTAACATAGATTCTATTGTCACATACCGGAGGCAGTCAGCATAAGTTGATTAAAAACAGAGAATCCCAGGAGACCGGTTCCAAAGACTAGAACGTACCCAAGTACTGCAAACATAAATTACAAAGTCATATTTTACGGTGAGTGCAAACAAAATACGCGATAAAACAAAATTTTAAATTCACAAAGGAACATCTATCATCTCAAATACAAACCTGTTGCAGTTTTCACGTCTGAAAAAAAAGCGGCCATAAGAAAAGCCAAAGAAATCTGCAAATTTGCATACATGAAATAAAAGACAAACTGAACGCTGTACGAATTCTTTGTGAAAAAACCAAACTCTGCAAAGAGTAGGCATTGTCAATATCTGCACCAAGGTCAGACAACAAACACAAGGATAAAAGTGACATTTTGAAGTTTACCTAGAACTGAACCAGATGCTACCAAGATAGATAAGTAAACTGATGACATCAAAAGAAAGTACGCGTAAGAAATTAACCAATATGGTCCGTCACCAAGCCCATGCATTTTCATCATGATTCTTAGCTTCTGTTGTTTTTCGTACACCAGAGCACTCAGAATAACCTACAGCCATATAAATATTGTCTGTAAATTCAAGTTCATTAAACATAACAGTTGAAAGCAGGCATCTCCACCGAAGCCACAAGCCCACAACTACTGCCGAAATTAAGGTGATATAGAATGTTAACAATGATTGCAAGCTATGACACTTAAAAACACATATAGACACATCCTCATTCACCTATTGTGGCTTAAATTCGCCTAGCAGGCCCTTAACTGCATAATGCCTGATTGACAATGCTGATGCTAAAAGTGTAACTGTGATATCAGTAAGATGAATGAATGTCAAACTTCAATTTTATGTGTAGTAGTAATACTGTAAGGACTTGGCATGTGAATACAAACTACAAAGAACTTCAAATTGAACTTCTAAGTTTCTGGTGCGTCTTTTACTCTTATTTTGTCATGGCAGAACCTGGGCATAATCAACTTGTTTATAAGATATTGACTCTTTTCTTTGTCCATCTCTCTAAAGCGCAATAACAAAATAGAGAGGAAAGAAGGAATATATATTCCTGTCAGTGAAAGGAACAAAAACCTCATTCAAACATGGGAACAACATTTCATACAGCGACTTCTTAAACCAAACCCGAATGTGTTGTCGATACTTGCCCATTAATATCTACCCAATTAACTCGGAACAGTAGATTTTGAAACTTACTGGAAATAACATTAGAACAACCCATGTATAGATAATTGGTCCCAAAGCAGAGGTTATATCCACTTCAAGTGGTTGCAGTGCAGGCATGGGCATTTCTTTAACAAACTGAAAAGGCATTCTTGTTCCAGGTCCTTTCAAAAACTGGAGGTAAGCATTCGATATCTGTGTGCAAAAAGAAATTTATAAGTGGATACACATCATCTTTATAACACTTTTATCGGTTCATTACAAAACATGTTGTTAGTCCTTGGTTAAAGCTGTTGAATCTGAAGGCTAGGCAACAAAATGTTTATATCAACGCTTATTCCACAATCCACAACCCATCTTGTTATCACAACACACAGTAGGAATGAAGGACTCGGTATTTGCCTGCAAAAAATCTCTGCAGCTTTTCTGTTTTTTTCTTCTCCTTTTATTCTAAAGAAAACATAACCAACTCAAACGTGGTTCCTACAAGGAGGGCCATCAACACCCATGATTCATGAACGTGGGTTCATGTTCCACTACTAACAGTTAACCTAATTCAAAGGAAAAACTAACTAGATTAACTAACAAACTCCCCCTAATCTAGTTTCTTTATAATCTCAACAACACCAATCCCGTGAAAGAGGCTTTGTTAAAATATCTGCCAGCTGCTCATCAGTATGGATTTTCAGAGCGATAACTTTGCCACCCTCCACACACTCTCTGATGAAATGAAACCGCGTCTCAATATGCTTACTTCGGTCATGAAAAACCGGATTCCTACAGAGTTGAATTGCAGAATTGTTGTCCACGTAAATGGTGATGGTGCCGGGGTCCTCTTCATACAAACTTTGAAGGAGTTGGCCTAACCATATACCCTGACATGCCGCGGAAGAAGCTGCCACATACTCGGCCTCACACGATGAGAGTGCGACCACTCGCTGCTTCTGTGAGAGCCATGATATTGGGCTCTGTCCGAGAAAGAATATCACACCCGTGGTGCTCTTTCGATCATCGATATCTCCGACCATATCTGCATCACTAAAACCAGTAAGCTTAGGTTTTCCTTTACCACGGACATAGCGACATCCAAGATGAATTGTTCCTGCTATGTATCGGAGGAGATGCTTGACAGCGGCAAGGTGTTCGGTTGTTGGTGCTTCCATAAAACGACTGAGATATCCGACGACAAAACATATGTCTGGCCGAGTATGGACTAGATACTTAAGACTCCCCACAATACTTCTGTAAAATGTAGCATCGACAGGAGGATTTGAGCTCACCTTGCTTAACTTTAGTCGGGGCTCCATGGGAATTTTTACTGAATTACATCCACTCATGCCAGCTTTCTCCAACACTTTAGTTGCATAAGCTCCCTGACACATGGTGATCCCTTCTGCCCCTTGCTTTACCTCGATGCCAAGATAGTAACATAAGCTTCCGAGGTCACTCATTTTGAACGTGGATTGCATCTCCTTCTTGAAACGTAGTACTTCACTCATATTTGCGCCTGTGAGAATTAAATCATCGACATACACGCCTAAGAGTACCCGTGCTTCTCCTTTGCCTCGTGTGTACACAGCATGTTCCGACATGCTCCTGGCAAAACCGAGAGAGAGAAGTGTAGTGTAAAGTTTGGCATTCCACGCCCGAGGTGCTTGACGCAATCCATACAACGCCTTCCGTAGGCGGAGCACTTGATGTTCATGTCCGGCGAGTACAAAACCAGGTGGTTGAACTACGTATACTTCCTTTGTCAAATCACCATTTAGAAAAGCCGATTTCACATCTAGGTGGTGAACTATCCAACCTTCATGTGCTGCCAACGCAACCAACGCCCGTACAGAATCTAGCCGTGCTACAGGAGCAAACACCTCATCGAAATCCACTCCGGCGCGTTGGACATAGCCTTTTGCCACGAGACGAGCCTTGTGTTTTACCACTGCTCCCTGGGCATCCTTCTTTAGTTTGAAGACCTATTTAAGTCCGATTGGACGATGTCCAACTGGGAGGTCAACTAAGATCCATGTACCATTCTGCTCGATGGAGTCCAACTCTTCGAGCATCGCCGTGCGCCACACCTGCTCTTGTTTAGCCTCTGTGAACGTGCTCGGTTCCTCGTCTGCCGTGAGATGGAGCTCATCCGGGTCTACTACTCGCGGTGCGGCTGTGTCAATGCAGTTCTGCACCATGCGGTAACGCCGTGGGGCGCCTTCACCATCGAGATCAATGTCAGATGGGATGTTCGAAGGCGGTGACGCGAACTCGATGTGTGATGGATCCGTTGGAAACATAGATTCTCCCATGTCCGGTGGTGTCGGTGAGGTGTACAGGAATGGAGCTGGTGTTGATGATGTGTGTACCATTGTTGTTGGTGCGGTGACTTCTTGGGCACTCGGCACCATGGTTACTGAGTATTCAACAACAAAGGTTCCTGCATCATCGTCTTTAACCTCCCAGTTCCAACCTTTTGCTTCATCAAACACTACATCCCGTGAGATATAAAGATGCTTGTTAACAGGATTATAGACACGATACCCTTTTGTGTTAGCCTCATACCCGACAAACACCATGGGAATGCTCCTGTCCTCCAGCTTCCCTGCATGTGGCTTTGTTAATTTCACATGAGCTAGGCAGCCAAAGGTCCTCATATAGTGCATGGCCGGTTTTTCACCAAACCATGCCTCATAAGGCGTCACTCCATCGAGACTTCGTGTGGGGGCACGATTGAGGATGAACACAGCTGTGTTTACTGCCTCCCCTCAAAAAATGTTTGGCATTTTCTTTGCTTTCAAGAGACATCTTGCCATCTCCATTACAGTCTGATTTCGACGTTCCACAACTCCATTTTGATGAGGACAATACGGCACCGTAAGCTGTCGAAGCACACCTTGCTTGGCGCAATATTCTCCAAACGCGATGGATGTGAATTCCCCACCACGATCAGTGCGGAGAGCTCGAAGCTTGCGTCCAGTTTCCACTTCAACTTTGGCCTGAAACTTCATGATCGCGCTAGGCGTCTCGTCCTTGCTGTGGAGGAAGTCTACCCACATGAACCGGCTTGCGTCATCAATGAGTAGGAGAACATAACGCTTCCCTCCATTGGTTGCTGGAGAGATGGGGCCGCATAGATCGCCATGGACGAGGTCAAGGATTTCTCGTGCGCGGAACTTGGCTTCTTGTGGAAATGGGGCTCGACGCTGCTTGCCAACAAGACACGCCTCACATAGCTGATCCACTTGATCAATATGTGGGATTCCACAGACCATGCCAGTGTGAGCCATCTTGCGCAAAGTATCAAAACTAAGATGGCCGAACCGGGCATGCCAGCGCCAAGCATCCGAGTAAACCTGAGCAAGCATACATACAGGATGTGCAATGGTAAGGTTTATCTTGTAAAGCCGGTTTTCTGATCTTTTTACCTTTGCAAGTAGCTGACGTTGGCGATCACGAACACGTAGAACTTCATGTTCGATTAGCACTTGGCAGCCCACCTCGTCGAGCTGACCAAGGCTTATTATGCTACTCTTCAATCGTGGAATGAAATAGACTTTCGTTAGTGCCCGGTGTCGTTTTCCAGTTTTCGCGAACACAATTGTGCCCCGACCAAGAATGTCAACTATTGATCCATCTCCAAACTTCACAGATCCTGAGATGCCGCGGTCAAGTTCGGAGAACACGACGCTATTTCCCGTCATATGATTTGAAGCACCAGTATCCAAGTACCAGGTGCACTCCTTACGTTCTCCATCTTCATCCCCAAGTTTGACAGTTGCTTTTTCCTCATTGAGGTACACACACACACCTGTGTGTAATGGCTTGACAAGTTTTTCCTGAGAACGTTCTGGCTCATGTTTAAGCGACATCACTTCGGCCATGAGTAGAGATGGTTCATCTTCGACGGTAGCTTCTTGAACCAAGTGAGCCTCCTCTCGCTTCTTCTTGCGACAATCACGAGCCCAATGGCCTTTCTTGCCGCAATATGAGCACTTGTCATTCTTTCTGGCATCGCCTACGCCTCCACTTTTGGACTGGATTTCTTTGGTGTCGTGTGAGGATCCTTTACCACGGCCACCAAACTGCTTGTCATGCCGCGAAGAATTACCATTTACGCCAACAGATTGTGATCTCTCTTGCTCACGTTTCCGCATTCGCGCCATCCATTCCTCCTCAGTGAGAAGGAGTCTGCCACCTGAGCCACTGGAAGGAGATCGCTCATAGCGTTGTTCTGCCGATCGAAGACGGCCTGACACTTCCTCAATCGACAAAGCGCTTACATCAAGCAACGTCTCAATAGAGATCGCCACTTGGATCAAACGGTCTGGCACCACCTGCAACATCTTCTTGACCACCTCTGTGTCGTTGATATTGTCTCCCAGGACTCGTAAGTTGTTGGAGAGGCCTGTAATGCGCATTGTGAAGTCATCGATAGATTCACCGTCTCGAAATCCTATGTCGTTGAACTGTCGCCGAAGCTGCTGTGCGTTGGCCTCACGAACACGTTCCACACCCATCCGTTGGGTTTTGATGAACTCCCATGCCTCCCGAGCGGTATTCTTGACAGCTAAGGCCGCCAACATCTCAGGTGGTACTGCCCGAAAGATAGCCGATAGCGCGAGACGGTCTTCGCGGAAGTCGGCGTTGCCAGGGTCGATGGACTCCCAGAGACCTTGTACTTGCAGGTTCACACGCATCACCAGAGCCCAATCCGTATAATTTGTGCGTGTTAAGATAGGGTATACGACTGAGCCGGTTGATTCCTTCACGACGCGTTCTACGACGACCTCACGTCTGGTGCGCGGGCGTCGTGGTGGAGGTGATGGCGAGACGCCACGGCCTCTCCGCGTTGGCGTCCGAGAAACTCCAGTTAGGGGAACCGACATTGCCGCACCCAAGAACGTTAACTGCTCTGATACCACTTGTTATCACAACACACAGTAGGAATGAAGGACTCGGTATTTGCCTGCAAAAAATCTCTGTAGCTTTTCTGTTTTTTTCTTCTCCTTTTATTCTAAAGAAAACATAACCAACTCAACCGTGGTTCCTACAAGGAGGGCCATCAACACCCATGATTCATGAACGTGGGTTCATGTTCCACTACTAACATTTAACCTAATTCAAAGGAAAAACTAACTAGATTAACTAACATGAAAATCACAAAAATGTTTCGGGCTATGAAATAAGTTGTTTAAGAAGTCAAATGGAATCAATATATTTATAACTAGTTGGACAGCCAATTTTAACAGCCATAACTTCAACCCATCGAGAAAGAGAATATGAAGGCCTACCCACTACGAGTGATACTTTATAGATTTTGTATATGTCAGCATCCTTTCATAAGATGCAGGTGAAAGCCCAGAATCAAGTTTTTGATTGGGGCAACTCTTTTATCCAAATAAAGAATCACAATTGTTCATTATATCTAGAGATAATCATATAACCTCTTATAAGGAGTCTGAGAATGCACACAATTAAGGAGAAGTAAGTTTCTGCCAAAGTTGAGAAGGCCGAGAATATTTAATAGTCGATAGTAGGCGAAGTAAATCTCTACTAAAGTTGAACTACAAACCAAAAACATGATATACATAAATCAGACGCATACCATATTTGTTAAGCGTGGAATCCGAAGCAATGTGTGTTTTTCATCAGCTGAGAAGGTTGAGTTGTACAGTATGGTGATATTGAAGTTATCTCTGTTTGAATTAGAAAAATCATACGCTACAAATGAAGACAAAATGTATCAGTAAATCTGATTTACTGGTTTAATGACTCGAGTCAGATAAAATAATTAGACGGGGTTGTAAGAAGAAACCTACCTGCCAGTATCTCATTGACTTTTCTCTCGGAGTTCCCTCTCCAATAACCCTTGTATAACACATTATTGACCTCCGCTGAACTGTTGCGCCATAAGGGTAATCCTTGCGCACATGTTATTTCTATATTCAAGAGCATACATGAGCATTTCAACCAGAGGATTTCCACTAGAAAACCACTAAAAAGGTAATTCAGGAGCTTGTAACAGAGAATATTAACACGCCACATAAATGTTTGAGCAGAAGAGTTTTGAATATATAACTTGAAAATAAACGTAAGGATCAGCAAAACCATACTTAATGGCATCACACGACCACCAACAGGAATAGGAGCAACATATGAAGCATCCGGCCCACAATATGATTGAACTTGGAAGATGTCTGGATATACAATTCCAGGGAAATTAACAGGTGCCCAATCCGATCCCTGTACCATGAAATCACATTACTTCAGCATTATACAACATTGCAATAGCTAAAAATGAAATGATATGGTGATACAAAGCTATACAAGAAAAATAAAACCCACCAACACATTATTGCCCAAACTACCCAGTGAATCGGAAAAGTTAAGGGAATAGCTAGTGAACATCCACTTTCCAAGGCCTGAAAGCATTAAAAAGTCAAAAAACACTCCCGATATCGGCCACTAAGAAGCATAACTAAGAGACAAAGGAATACTTTCTCCGAGAGATGGATCATTTCCACTAAGAAGCACAACTGCTGGACAAGTTCCATTCTTTCTGCATGTCTCATCAGGGAAATCAATAGAAAAGAAAAGATCATTTTTCACAGCGCGACTTTCAGGACTTGGTACTTGTATAAGCGGAAGCTGAATTGGGGGTTTGGGGATGGGACATGGGGTTACTGCGTCTGGGTCTTCGAAACCATCCGGACATTTGGTCTCGCATTTCAATTCTTGACTCGTATAAATGCAGTCACAAACACATATCGAAGTTTCACCTTCCCTTTTAATATCCAACAGCAATTGTATAAGAAAAACACACAAGATGAGTAAGAATGGGATAACAACGAGCTTTATGTTTGCCTTCAAGTTGCTTTTCTGTCAAAGAGAAACAAATTAATAAAAGCCCCATCAGACGTAGTTACAACAACTCAAACATCCGCAAACACACCAATATATAAATTCTGTTTCACATGGAACTTGGATCAACCACAAACAAAACCAACTTCTCAAGCCTGTCCACTCAGCGAAATTTGAATTTCAGCACTATCAACTTCAACCATACCACAGTGTATCAAAACCACTGTTCCATACTACAAATTTCAATTTCCATGGTTGCATCAGGGAAGCAAACATACTTTAAGAAATAAACATTAAGCAAGCCAGTGGCGGATCCACCTGTGGCAGTGAGGGCAGCCGCCGGCCCGAATCCCACCTAAAATACCTCTACCTATGGTTAAAAAAAAATTATATATATAAAAAATAAATTTATATGCATAATTTCAACTAAGTTTTCAATTTTGACTCCCGAATTCAACCCAAAATTTTGACTATGTAATTTTGTCCAAAAACAGAATCTGGAACCGCCACTGAGCATAACACTCGCATAAAAAATTGAGTTCAATTACAACAGTGAACAACATCAAAAGGTATACACGCCGATCCGACCAATTCAATACTAGGTTATAGCCTTCCTTTAGAGTTGCCAAGGATGATCACACCGCCATTCTAAAAGCAAAACTCCAGAGAAAAAATAAACTCAACCACCGAATTTCACAATCAGCAATATCTCCAAATACTTTTCCTTGGAAAAAGAGAAATTCAAGGCCGGGAATGGAACTTAGGTATAAAGGCAAGAACCTGAAAAGTGAGACTTTTTCTGAGCAAGGCATCAGCCTGCGTCCAGAAGCTGGCATGACCTTCCGCCATCCCAAAAACTTGAGGATCGGTCTAGAATCGAAACCGGAAATGTCACCGGCGAGGGTTAGGAGCTCGGAATGCTGCCCGAATCTGGTGGCTCGAGATTTTCTGAGCTGCGTCTCTTCTTCGATTCTCTCACTTTCTATCAAGCGTAACGGTTATGTGGCCAATTGACGAGATTGCCCCTTAGTTCGTGAGCTGAGGGTTGAAAATGACCGTTTTGCCCCCCCACTCGCGGTTCATTGTCCTAAAGTAGTTAGACAATTAAAATGCAAATCGAGATTGGCAGAACTCGAACACTTCCGTTTTAAGTAACTTTTTATTTTTTTTACTTAATTAATTTGTCATCTTTACCGATACTTTAATTATTATTTTGATACTGTTTATTTTAAAATATTCTGAAACGCATGATTTACGGAATATAGATTGATAATGATGAAGATGAAATAATCATATTAATATTGTGATACAAGCATTTACCGTTATTGATTATTTTTACTTAAACTGTAAAAGAATTGTGTGATTTACATACGTTGAAATATGTTTTGATGCGATCAAAAATAATTGTTTACATAAATTTTGATTCAAATTTCACGAATATTACAAATATTATTTATATACTAATAAATATTTAATTTAATATGTGGACATTTTATTTGAGAAAAAAACTAGATCTCTTGTAGGGTAAGATGCAGCACTATTTGGTGGACGGCGTGACAACTATTTAAAAAAAATTAAAGGAATAAATTAATTAGATATAAAAATACTCAAACTTAATAAAAAATTATTATTTTCTTACATTCTCAATTTAATTATACAATGTAAAATCACTAACCTTTATATCCCGATTCTCACTGTCCAGTCCAAAATCAAACCATTCATTTGAAACCCAATCTAAAAAATTAAAATATTTTAAAACATAAAACAAGAAACATATGAGAAAATCTTTCTTATTTCTTTTGATTTATAATATTTTTGGTACCTCAAATTAAAATTTCTGATTCCACCATTCCCCAATATTGTTGGCATGAGTATTTGTTATTTACATACACTATTAATATAAATTATTAATGTATTTTTTTTAATAAACAAATTTATATTAGGTAAATTCCATCATGGAATTGTAAGTTTGACTCCATTGACCTAATTGGAAAGATAATTACAAGGCTCATTGATTAGTGAAGAAGGGTAAGAGTGTCATTTGGAATCATATCTTCAAACTCAAATCACCAAATTACTATAACACCCGTCGCCAAGCAGTTCTTCCTCCCTCAATCCACCACCCGCCATTTCGATCAAAAGCAGAGCACAACCGGTGGAAAATCCTCCGACCAGGCACGATTCCGCTCACCGGATCGACCGATCGACGCCGCCGATGGAGCTGCAGACCGGGATGCCGCTGCTGAAGCAGCAATTCGCGGCGCTGTTGAAGAAGAACGCCCTCCTGGCGTGGAGGAACAAATGGGCCACGATTATGCAGATCATGGCGTCGTTTCTCTTCCTACTGCTGATTTTCAGCATCGACGCCTTGATGGAGAGCCGTAGGAAAAGTAGCGTCGGGAAAAGCGACGTCAAGGAGCCTAAGGCCTTTTCGCCGGGCCCGATTCCTGCCTGTGAGGATACTTTGTTGGTGATTACTCCTTGCTGGGATTTCGTGTGGAGCGGGCCCAAGGATAACGAGAGGATTCGAGGAATCGTTGACGCGATTAGGGATAATAACCCTGGTCGCCCGATTCCTTTCGAAAAGGTGATCTTCTACTTTATTACCAATCTCCAGATTTCGTTGTTAATTACTTGTGTATTTCGAGTGAGCGGCGTTAGAGTATCTTACATCGATTAGGAGTGAAATAGTTGGTTACTATTTAGATATCTGGGCTCGCGTACTGATTTACGTCGCTGAAAAGTTCAATCGGAGAAATGTCGACGAAGAAGACTATACAAGAGTTACCTTATATTGGATTATAGAACAAAGACTTACAAAATTAGGTTGATTTATAGTTTTACTGAGCTAGGCGAAAGTTCGACAGTTTATTGTCAGCTGATCCAACTGTTCTAACAGCCGAACAATAGAGAAAATGTGAATTTCAGCTGGAAATGAAACCATGGAAGAAGTTAAGTTTTGGAGTATGAAATATTTGGATTTGAGTTGATAAAAAATATTGATGGAAGAAGTTTTTGTATGACAGGTGAAATATTTCAAGACGACCGGGGCAGCAGACAGATGGCTATTTGGGAATCAACTGCGTACAACTGGAGCGCTGCATTTTGAGGAAGAGAATTCCACTGTTATAAGCTATGGCATCCAAACCAATTCGACTCTAGCTGCAGCGCTGGCTACGCCTGATGATCCCACATTCACGTATCGAATCCCCCTTCAGGTTGCTGCTGAAAGGGAAATCGCTAGGTCCTTGATTGGAGGTATGGTTGTGGTTGGTGATTTTTTCTGTTGGGCTATCTTGTGTTGTATGCACTTGTGAGTTGAACTGGTGGTTTATATGATTTTATTTAATTTTGGCATAGAGGATGTGATTGGGACATTTGTTTTATGTGCATGCAGATCCAGATTTCAACTGGGTTGTCAATCTGAAAAAATTTGCGCATCCAGGGGGTGACGAGCAGATATCGCCTTCAATAATATTAAGTCCGATTGGTCCAATTGTATTCATGGCAATAGCAATGTTCGGCTTTGTGTCCCAAATGAGTTCATTAGTTCAAGAAAAGGAACTTAAACTTCGCCAGGTTGTGGTTCTTCAATGAATCTTAATGGTACTTGTACATCCTACCTTATTTGGCCTTCGAATCATGATTGTTATTATCTCCTTTTTCCCATACGCTATCTCACAGGCTATGTCGATAATGGGTCTTTACGATGCAGCATATTGGTTTTCATGGCTGACATGGGAGACAGTAATGTCAGCTCTCTCGTCTATACTGACTGTTCTGTTCGGAAAGATGTTCCGCTTTGAGTCATTCACGAAGAATAATATGGGTGTTTTTTTCCTTCTATTATTTTTTTTCCAGACTAGCATGGTAAATCACCCTCCTATGTCCACCGGCATTGATTATACACATACATTTTTTTTCTGAGCTGATGCAAAAACAGTTGTTCCACACGAGTTTAACCTCATGTATGATAGCTATTTTATTTGTCAGATGGGGCTTGCATTCATGCTGTCTACCTTCCTTAGCAAGTCAAGCTCAGCGAACACAATAGGGTTCTTCATATTCATTATTAGCTTCATCACACAGGTGGGTATTTAGTATTTTTATAGTTCCACAAATAGATAGACATATATGGTTAGCATACCAAATTAACTATTCGTTCTGCAGATTGTTACATTCTCAGCGCCTATTTATACTCCTGTCGTAAATTATTGGTTGCGCCATTTATGGTCACTCTTTCCACCGAATCTTCTTGCCAGAGGTGTTCTGTTGCTTGATAAGGCTATTGTGTATCCTGATCCCAGTAACCCACTTAAAAAGAGTGCTGGCATGAACTGGGGTAACCTTGAAATGTGTGAAAACGCTGATCTACAGTGTACAATGACCATGGCAAGTGTCCTGTTCATTTAGTCATAGGCTTTCATTATCATTATTTTAGACAAAAGGGGCTCTCGTACTCCCTTCATATCTTTTTATAAGCAGTTACACCATAAATCAGTGCAACTTCAATGTTTCCTGCAGCTGACATTCTTATATATATTCATGACAGAAGGGCGTATACATATGGTTTGCCTCGACAATTGTCATATGGTTTATCTTGGCAATTTACTTTGACAATGTCCTTCCCAACTCCTCAGGAGTGAGGAAATCAGTGTTTTACTTTTTGGATATCGGGTACTGGACAGGAAGGAGTGGAGGCATAATGGAGGGTGCGGCAAATGAAAGTTCTTTAGTCTTAAATTCCATTGTTATTCCATTTGACATTTATGACTAATCCAGAATATACTGCATTTCAGGGGCTGGTCTTTTCAGCTTAGAGGGTTTCATTCCCAGATTAGAACCAATCACTCCTGATGATGATGATGTTCTTGAAGAGGAAAATTATGTGAAACAGCAGACAAGAGATGGTGAAGTGGCTCCAAATATTGCTGTTCAAATACAGGGCCTTGTGAAATCGTATCCAGGAAAGTTTCTAAAAAAAGGTGCCAAAAGCCTGCCTTTCCATGCTGTCAAGGTATGCAGTTTACACTTATCGGGATTTGTTCGCCTGATAGAGAGTTTCACATTTCGGCCATCACATTATGCATTAATTGGTTCTTAAACGAAATTGTAGGGGTTATGGATTAATATGGCCAAGGATCAGCTGTTTTGCCTTCTTGGACCAAATGGTGCTGGGAAAACTACTACGATAAGTTGCTTGACTGGTGTTACCCCCGTGACCAGCGGAGATGGTATGGCTAGATGTTTTGCATTTATATACATATTAATTCACTTTCATCCTGGACATGAAAGTGGGGGTCAATGTTTCCATTTCTTTGCGTTCCAAAAATTATTTGCAGCTCTGATCTATGGAAACTCTGTGCAAAGCTCGGTTGGGATGACACAAATCCGGAAATTAATTGGAGTTTGTCCTCAGGTGAGATTTTCTTTCTATGGTTCCTTAGTACTCCTGTTTTTGCATTTCCAATAACGTGCACCTATTCCGTAGAGTTGGATAGATCTTTTAAGTTACTTTAGGGGCTTAATCTACTTTCTTTTATAGTTTGATATACTTTGGGATTCATTGTCTGGACTTGAACATATTCATCTATTTGGCCGACTTAAAGGCTTACACCCTTCTACACTTGGTCAGGTACGCCATATTTCAAACCCTGGATGACTCCTTTTCTTAGAACTTATTTTCTCAATCTAAAGAAAATCTCAAATGTGATGGCTGAATTACTCACTACTGTTGATTGCTGAACATTTACTGATAGTCTGCATATGTTTGAGGAATTAATCAGCTCAAGCGTTCAGTTTTTCTGATGCAAATTGACTATGCTCAACGCAGATTGCGAAGAAGGCACTAGCTGAGGTGAAACTCACTGGATCAGCCAGAACAAGATCTGGGAGTTACAGCGGTGGAATGAAACGCCGCCTCAGTGTTGCTATTGCTCTTTTGGGTGATCCAAAATTGGTTATCTTGGATGAACCAGTATGCTGACAGGAGACTCTACATATTGATTCAGGCTTTTGAATTTGTGATGTTCGTTAGTATGAGTATGAGTGACTTTTTCTGCAGACAACGGGCATGGATCCTATAACAAGAAGGCATGTGTGGGACATAATAGAGAAAGCAAAGAAAGGAAGAGCTATCATTTTAACAACGCACTCCATGGAAGAAGCTGACATCCTGAGCGACCGTATTGGTATCATGGCGAAAGGTAGACTTCGATGTCTTGGAACCTCTATAAGATTGAAGTCGAAGTTTGGCACTGGTTTTGTTGCCACTGTCAGATTCGCTGGAATACCTGAGCAAACTGCTTCAGATGAAAATGCAACTAATACCCGGGCAAAATCAGTAAAAGAGTTCTTCAATCATGTATGTGCCTTCATTTTGTCTATTACCTTGGGTGAAGCTGAGTATCAAGTTATTGAAAAACTCTCCTTCCTAACTTTAAACCGTTTTACAGCATCTGAATGTGAAAGAGAAGGAAGAGACTACGGGTTACCTCACTTTCGTCATTCCTCGCCAAAAGGAAGCGCTGTTGAAGGTTGTGCTTCTCAACTTGACTACTTTGCAACTCTTTCTTGAACATCTAGAGACATGAGATTACTCTAGTGACATTTCCAAACAGGATTTTTTTAAGGAGCTTCAATCTCGACAAGCTGAATTTGGTATCTCCGATATCCAAATAGGTCTGGCAACTCTGGAGGAAGTATTCTTGAACATTGCAATCCAGGCCGAGCTAGAAAGTGCTGCGTCTGAGGGGAAAACATTGCCGCTGACATTAGCATCAGGATCAACTATTCAGGTATTTGCTCTGTGTTCACTGAGAATGAGTACAGGTTGGTAACCTGTATCAGTGGATGCTTTGCAATAATTCAAGTTGTGATATGATAATACCTGGGCAACTGTTAGATACCAAAATACAAAGTCACCACATAATTGTACTAGTGTCATAAAGTCTAGACATTGTTGTGACGCAGATTCCTGTGGGAGCACGATATGTGGCCATACCAGGGACGGAAACAACCCAAAACCCGAAGGGGTTGATGGTAGAGATATTCTGGGAGCAGGACGAGTCGGGTTCTCTCTGCATCTCTGGCAACTCACCTGAAACTCCTGTACCTCCTACTGTCAATCTTTCTCCAGCTTCACCACCAACTACATTAGACAGCCCTGGATTAATTCATGGGATCCCCATCGATCCCAAAGATATAGTCGAGGATTCCTACCAGGCAATGGTGCAGTAGCAACTGTAGAAATTTGGAGTTAAAGCAACACAAAATGTCATTTGTATTTCTAGCCATCCCAAGAGTGAGAAAAACTCACTAGATTCCCATTAGGCTGGCATTTCACCATCCACCAATGACTTCATCTTTCAAGATATAAATCTTACCTATAAATGCACATAGTTTCAAACATCTCATTTCCGCTCCTGGGAATATATCATTACATGAAGCTGCATCCTAGGCGGCCATGCGGGGACTGGCCTAAGGATTAAAAAAAAGATGCTGGAAATAGTTTCACATCAATTGTCTGGATCCGCCTTGCCAAACATCCAATTTATACTTACAATTCTACTTTACACGAAATGCAGCATGCCAATAAAGATATTTTTTTGCACAATCCAATGTAGCAAATGAACTGAAGACTGATAACAAGCAGTGTTGTGATTATGGAAGAGGCAGAGGCAGTAGACGCGTTAATAATATTCTGATGAGCTCAGCGTGCCCCCTAACTGCATTGCTGCCAATGGCTTAGTCGGCAGTCCAGCTCTGTTCAACAATTTCCCTCACTTTGCGGTTGTACTCGCGCTTGTTCTCACTGAACATTCGAGCAGCTTCAGAATTGGCTGGAGAGTTGGGATTTGGATCGCAAAGCAGAGACTGCAATGAATAAGACATCATGTCACCTCAGTTGTGTATAAATTAACTGAAAAGAATCTAACTTCTATTACTACATGAAATGTATCAAACCGTCCCACAAAGACAATAAGACAAACCAGAGATAGCCTAAAAATGTTAATCCCTCGCATATACAAATTTGAGAGCTTGCATATCAATTTAACCATTGAAAAGCCACGCATGCACTCGGCGACTTCACACAGAGATTGTCATGGCCTGATATTTGTCATTTAACAATACAACTACTCAACACATCATATCTTCCACTTCGAGAAAAGGGATGGACATATATAGATAGTGCCAAAAGGAGAAATTCACATTTACATTTTGTGAGGTGGGGGGAAAGATATGTTTATTGGATTCCAAAAATGAAACGCGAAAAAGCTTAGAGGCTAGTAATCTAAACGGGTCCAACAAGAAAACCTCGCAAAAGACTACAAGCACCTGGCCAACTCACTTGAAACATCAAATTTAGATTAACATCGCAAAAAAACCATCTTCATTTCCTGTCAGACATTTAGAATGTCCGATGAACCCTGCACTAATACCCCAAGATGAAATAAAAAACGGAACTATAGACAGCAATTTTGTATTTATGCACGTATAACTTTCCTAGAAGAGTTGCAAGAAGCGGAAGTCATCCGGACAAAAACATTAACAAAAATTATTTGCTTCATCAACGCCACATATAATCTCAGCCTATAGTCACACTCCCACACACGAAAAAAAAAACCACAGAAAAGAGCAAAACCATTGTGTGATACTTCTTAGTTCCAAATGGAGATTGCAAACACCTTTGGTTACCAAAGAGTATTTCATTACACTGGATGTTTTGGTAACGGCAACTATGATGGTTATCTTCGAGATAAGATGCTTTTTCATACCTGGATGGATGTGAGGATAGCTGCGACGTCATAGATTGGACTCCACTGGTTTTGCAGAATATCCAGGCATATGCTTCCATCAGCATAAACTAAGGAAACATTCATTTGGCACGTCAGATAAAACAGTTAGGAATACAACAACACTGCATAAAACAGAAGATAAAATATAAGACTTACTGTTAGGATGAAACATCCGTGAAACAAATCTCACAGTAGGAGGCTTGTTTGGATAATCCTCGCTAAACTGAAGAGTCAACTTGAACGTACCTGTACAAGGCCAGACACAAATTTGGGTGAAGTGGATATAAAAATTATGCCAATGAGATGAATGATACTGTTAAGGAGAGAACCACCGGCCCAAGCAGATTTTACATGCATCACAGATTTTACATACATGGTGGGAAAGGAAAATTTGATGGAAAATTAGTAAAATTTTTTGTTTGGTTTAGATGGAAAATATGAGGAAAAGAAAATTATGTGGAAATTTTGGTGGAAAATATGATTCTTATCTCCAACAAATCAATCCAATCAAATTCAATGTAATTCAAACAAATAATCACTTATTGAACAAATTCAATGTATTTTATCAAGTTCAATGTATGTGGTGATGAAAGGTTGATACTTTTCTACATATTTTCCATAATAATGGAAAATTAAATGGATTCCTTGGTATTTTCTTTGACATTTTCCTTATAAAACCAAACAAAGGAAAATTAGATGGAATCCTTGAAGGACTCCATTTTCTTTCAATTTACCCTCAAATTTTCCTTTCCACCAAATTTTCCTGAAACCAAACACAGCCTAAGTGCAGTCCAGAGGTTGCAGAGACGTGCACTTAGCCAATGATTCCAAAGCACTGTTCTCACACGGCAATACCCTTTCTCAAAGTCTAAATGATTGCACATTCTAGGTTCGCATGGCTTAGATCCATATCACTGATAAATGGGATCAATTGAAGAGGATAGACACAGCTGTAAGATTACAGAGCATGCTGGAGTGAAAAAATTGTATGCGCCTCCCATAAGCCAATTTCATTCCAGACTAGCGCAATGCATAAACAATTGAAAAATACGATATACAGATGTGGTGCTTTCAATCACTATCATTCCTCAGCCAATAGAGCATCAACTAGACTTACCTCCATCCCACGGCGTGTCATCAGGTCTGCAAGAAAAAACCACGAAATCGTCAGCTACGAAAATCAAGTCACTCCACATAACAGACCTCAACAAAAATTTGCAGACATGCCCGTGTTTGTCAAACCAAAGCAACATTTTTCCTTCAAGACTCACCCAAATATCACAGCATTCCAAAGCATAATATTATTGTCCTGAGGTGCTCCACTGATTCCTGCCGGAGGATCTTGCTGCAACCTCTTAAAGTCTCTCATCAGCCTCTTCCTTGCAGGAGTTGACATCTTTACCAACACCTACAATCCATTGAATACGTAAGCAATCATGCAAATCATATCATATGATTACAGATACATATTTGGGCCAACATCCCTGCAACAAGCTCCACAGATGTACGTTGTGAGAACCTAAATCCTATAATAATAACAAAATCCTCTCTACTTAACTGACTCAAAATCACATGGAAATTCCGAGCCTCAAAGATCTGATGGCCCATATGCCATCGCAATATCTCCTATCCTGAATTGATATACCTAAACCAGAATTCTGATTCAAAAACAACCTACCCAAAAGCCAAATTGTTCCACCACCACAACCACCATCATCTAAGCCTTAATCTCAAAAAACCACATAACAACAACCAACACCTCAACGCTTCCCTCCCATCACTAAGTCTCAACCTCAACACCAGACAATTAGGCATCTGGAAATTCATCAAATCAAATTCAATCATCCACAAGCAATCAAGCCAAACCCTCAACAACGGTTCACCAATCCACATCAAATCCACCAGATCTACCCTAATTCACGCCCAACCAACGCACTAATCACCCGCCACAAACATCAAGACTCAAAATTGAATCAAACCCACATTTCACCCCGACCTGAAAAACAGATCCGGTGAGGCTGCTGGCCACAGAATGTTCCGCCCGCTCGGTCGATTACTCGGAGCTACCGATTCTGCCGCTGTTGCTGTCGCCGTGGGTGGTGGTCCGTATTAGGGTTTCATACCACTCGCTCGAGCTCCAACGATAGAGAGAATGAGAGATGTATGATAATCGATTCGGTGTCTGTGGGTGGTGATTCGTAGTGTCTACGCAATTCGCATACTCCAATTCGACCGTATAGTATATACTCGTCGTATACGTATTTGTGTACGCGACGTTTGAACCGTATACGCTCATGAACCGGTCGGTTCGACCGAAGCATTGTTGCTATTGACTTTGATGCCCGAAACCGATCGGTTCGACCTTAGAAATTGTTGCATTTGAACCGTGAAAATGATTGGAAATGGAGTACCCCAAGAGTTTCATTCTGATGGATTTTATTGAAATTGCAGATTTTTAAAAAATGATATTTTATAGTGGAGTGAAGTGCAAGTAACCAAACCAAATTCTATTGTGGTTCAAGTTGTTTAGCTCAATTATATTTAATCGTACAAAAAATCAGTCTCGCTCAAAATTGACGTAATTTTATATTATTTTTATTTTATTTCGTCAGTTTCAATGAAACACAAATAGTAAAAAGCATAATAAATTTAGAAAATATAAAAATATTAATTTGATTCAAAAATATTCAATTAAAAAATAAAATTCATAAATTTTATATTTTATATTTAGACATCGTCGTCAGATAGATATTTATGTTCGTTAGTTGGATATGTATGTTTATGAAATGAATAACTATGTTCATCAACTGAATATACATGTTCATTAATTAGATATTTTTTTTATCAATTAGATATCTATATTCATTAAATTTATAGCTATGTTCATAAGATTTAGCTTAAAATTTTAATTTTAATTTATTTATTTTCAGTTTGCAATGATTTTAAGTAAAAATTTGGTACTGTTTGTCCATGGTTTAATTACTACGTTGGGGGAAGGGATTCTCCACATGTGACATCAAAGTTGCTTGAGTTGGCAGCTTGTGATGATCTAGTGGGATTCTGAAAGATTGTAGAAGATAATAGTAGTGGGAATTATGAGGACGAAATGGGCTTGTCACCAATAGTAGTGACCTCGTTCTCCATCTTCCCTAAATCTCCGCCTGATCGATTCCGATCGGATCATGCGCGACCTTTTTTCTCCGATCACCATCACCCTACATGCCTTTCTACTATGTCATATTTTCACCTTCCTCCGGATGCGGTTAGTGACTATACAAGCGAGCAGATGCTCTAAACAGGGATTTGTCGAACGGATCCATTCGTCGGAGGTGAAGATGTCTTTTATATCGGAAGATGGATGTTGACAAAAGGAGAAAGAAAGGGAAGGCACGTGCTATTTGAATAAAAAGGTTGAAATGACATCGTCCGGATGCTCGTAACAAGTTGTTGCGCAGCACCGGATCAGATTCATATTACCACGCTTTAGTGTGATAATAGGTGCAAACTCACTTAACACCAACGTTTCTAAGGAATTTGTTATGATTTGTTTATCGTGCTTCTATTATAAAGTGTAATAATTGATTAAAAAAAAGTCTATTACCACGCTAAGTGAACATCATTTACAACATTTAACCTTAAAATACGTGAATAAAACTTAAAACATGTAAAACATCATTTACAACGTTTAGTCTTAAAATACGTGAATAAAACTTAAAATATGTAAATTATTAAATATGTACTAGTGTATGATCCATGCTATATGTGCACACTTGTAATGTGTGCAATTGAACATGTTTTTTTAGGATTATTCTTTTCTTTGGCGTACTCATTTAATAATTCATAAGATAAATTATTATATTTATTTTATTATATATAAAAAATTATAAAATAGAAATATTTATCAAATAATGGCGGTTATTTTATTATATATATGTTCATAGGATCATATCCTATGTTCATCAGTTAAATATTTATGATCATCAGCTGGATAACAATGTTCATTATTTACATTAGGATGCATAACTATATTCATGAGATAATATGTTTACCACAATAACAATTATGATAAAATTTTTGACTAAAGTATTGCTTCATGCTTGATGTTGTTGTTAATGAAATGAAATCGATTAAGCTTTGGATTGAGTGATTTTAAGAAGGAACTTGGTAACGTTTAGTTTGTCCATATTGTGATTGATACGGGGAGGGAGAAAGGTTTTCACATGTGTCATCGAAGTTGCTTAGATCGATCTTGTGATGATTTGGTGGGATTCTAAATGCATGGCTATAGTAGTAGAAGAGAGTTGGGAGATTGACGATTGCCACAATATATATGGTATAGTATGAGAATGGGGATGAAAATGATGTGGGTTTTGAGGAGCGGGCACCTCTTACAATTGAACATAATTTTAGGGTTCTTGATTATTTTCTTTAACGCACTCATTAAATAATTCATTAGATAAGTTATTAAGTTCAATTGATCGATATATAAGAAAAAAAAATTATAATATAGAAAATTAGATAAGTTTTCTTCTATAGGCTCATCTCACGATGTATATGGACTGTATCGAAACGAAAATTGAAAAATTATCTCTTTAAGAGGATTCGAATACAAGAACTGCCCACCAGAAGGCAGCGTCTTTAACCATCATATATACCACCCAACTTATCCAGTACAAAATGATTATGAATATAATATAGTTTTTTTTAATTTTCTTAAGGTATTACATAAAAAGAAATATAATAATATTTAGAGTTAAAAAATGATGATAAATAAATCAACACGTATATCTTTACATTAAAATAAAAAATAATAAAAAATGGTCTGTATGTGCAACTTCATATAGGGAAGGTGAGAGATCGAGCAAAAGAATAAAGCTTTGCAACTTTTTTAATTTGTTTTAAGGATTATAAAGTTCTAGTGTTTTACATTGTTAAATTTAAAGGATTTTAGGTTATATAGCTGCTTTCATATTTTCAAAATTTTATGATTTTGGAATTTTAGAAGTTTTTATGGTTTCTATACAACTTGGAGTTTAGAATTTTCAGATTTTAAAGTTTAGTGATTAATTTTTTAGAAATTTAAGATATATATGTTTATGCCCAAAAAATATGTTGATAATTTTTTTTTTGGATGTTGAAGAGATCCATTTTTTTCTTTCGTCCATAACCCTCGGAATGTGAGGAATACCATGAGAGCACCCTTCGATAAGAAATATTACCGGTGACGTTGTTACATAAAATTATTAGGATAACTTTCTCTAAGAGCATGCGATTACTCATTATCTCAATTCCAATTTTGAATTTGATGTCAATCTTCAATATTCATGACACTCCATAAATGGTCTATATCATTGGATAATATTTTCACCTATAAATAGCTGGTAATGAGTTATTTCTGGCCAGGTGGCCTTCAAAATCACAAAAACATTAAAGATTCATTCGATATAAAAATAATAAATACATTTTTTTATTAATACAATTATCAAGAATATCACATTCCGAACAAATCTTCGTGAAATTAAATCCATTGACCTCACAAATCTTTGTGAAATATACTTTTTTTTCTAGAGCGTATAGTAGTAATTGCAGATCTCTCATTATCCAATCACATCCCTTTTAGACCTGTCGACCACGCTTTGTCATCTTTTCCAAAGTAGTGATGCAATCCGATAGTTCATTCGGATCAGTATATGCACTGATTCGAGTCCCTCCCTATATGAATCGAATTCCGATATCGATAAGAACATCAACTGAATCAGATCTTAACTGCTATCTCAATACACATTCGCCCAGTTGTTTAGCCATAAAGACTCGAAAGTCGTAGTAATTCTCCATTTCTCCATTGTTGGTACTCCATAGGAGTTTGTAAGTTATTGCATATCAAAGTCAGTGTCACCCATTTTTTATGTTCATATGATTTTTCAGTGCTTACGTGCTTATCTCTCAATAAACCCTATTTATGTAATGACATTTTTTTTTGTCAGATCAGGGAAAATATGAATTTGCTGATATGTGTGACGGTCTTCGTTTTATGCGTTCATCAACGGCTGCCCTTAACTGATGCATCACAATTAAAATTGTCACGCAAAGATGAAATCAGACTTGATAAGGAATTCAGAGAGTATCACAAACCAGCAGTCAAAGTCATTAAGGTATGCGTTTAACCGATTTTTCAAAGTTCATTAGGTTTTGTATTTTCCCTGAAAAAATTGATATATGAAGTTACCAAGCGGTCTAGAGGTTAATAATCTATGACTCTTTTTTTGCAGACCGTAGATGGAGATACTTACAACTGTGTCGATTTCTATAAACAGCCAGCATTTGACCATCCGGCACTGAGAAATCATACCTACCATCCTCAGGTTAATTTGATGTACACAATAAAAATTAAAGATCCTTACATGGTTTGCAATAATTTTTCCATATCTCTTATGTGTATTTTCTTTTTTACGAGATGTCATCAGATGAAGTTCCCCACACATTCATTGAAAAATGAGAAAATTGAGAAAAATAATTTGACAGAATCTAGAAACTTATTCCGAAAGCTATGGATCAACGGGAAGGGGTGTCCGAAGGGGACTGTCCCCATAAGGAAGTACACGAAAGATGCGTTCATTCACGCCAAACTATTTCAAGAATCATATAGTACCTCCTCAGCCCATCCAAATGACTGGAATGAGAATATAGCCGTAAGTTATTTTCATACTTCCTCTATTTTCTCATATTGGAAATTAGGAGAAAATCACAATATCCATGGCAAGTTTCTAATCAAATACATACCACCATATGCTTGTTTCGTTACTTGCAAAAATTTGTTATTTATCAAATTTTTATAGGTTGCTTTCGGCCAAGTTGGAGGAGAAAGGTACAACGGTGGCGGTGTGACATTCGGTGTTTACAATTTCCCCATAAAGGATAATCAGTACTCATTTAGTCAGTTGTCAATTGCAAGACTTCCTGATTTTCTAAGGACCGGATGGACGGTTAGTCTATACATTTAATAATTTTTTCTATTTATCTGCGCAAAATTGTACTTATCAATTTTGATAATATCTTTTAAACTTTGATTGATTTCCAGTTGAATCCTATGTTGTATTCGGATAAAAACACGCGATCATTCATATTCTCACAGGTATGGAGATATCAATCCTGGTACTTTATTATATATATTCCAAGTTTGCACGCTCGTATCATTGAATCGGGATTTCTGACCTAATTATGGCTGATATTGTTCGACAATGTAGATAGGCGACAAGTCTTGTTACAACTTGTTGTGTGCTAGTTTCGTTGTCTTGAGGCCAGACATACCTGTCGATGGTATTCTCCAACCGCGGACTGACGGACCACGGGAAATGCAATTCATAATAGGCCGGGTAAACCCTATTATCAAGAGTCGTATGTGGATTGACAAGCACGTGAAACTTTTTGTTAATAAGGGGACGTTTTCGTAGCAAAAAAATCAAATGTCCGGTTAAGAGAAAAAAGCTCCATGTGCTTGTCAATAGTTACAATTTATTACATATTTAGTATTTATTGTGAGAAAAATGAGTATTTCCGATGTGTATGCGGGATTTAACGCATTGTGTTAACCCTAAACAGACTTCTGGTGCACAATGGTATGTCCAACTAGAGACTGCTATCGTAGGGTTTTGGCCGCCGGATCTATTCTCTGGGCTAGCTGATCTAGCAGATGCCGTCGAGTGGGGTGGGGCTGTGCTTACTGTCAATGGTGAGCCAGGGCCTGGAATGGGAGCTGGATGGAGACCGGTATCTGATTCCATATCTGATGGGTATGGTAGATTTGTTTCAGTGATTGACGACCAAAATAATGTAGTTCAGGCTGGAGCCCTTGCTGTTTACAGGAGTGATAACGTATACGAGTTCCATGATTTAGGGTTTGTGCGTGACAATGGTCACCTGATTTACTATGGCGGTCCAGGGCATCAATAGAACGAATTTTTAGCTAGTAACTGTGTGATGGGGTGCGTTATTGCTTTTTATCCCTATTAGATATAATCTATGTTTCCTATATCCCTTACCGTCACATTTTACCCGAAAACTGATCGATATAAATTTTGCCCATGAAGTCGACCAGTTTTATAGCATGCTATTTCATTTTCTTACCGCTGATCATGGCAAATACCTGTTACCTATCAATGTATAATAAAAGGATAGTTTTGCTGTCCTCCTCTGTTCTCTTCAAAGTTTGATTATATATTCATCAATAGATTTGTCCTTTATTTATTTGTTTTTGATTTATTGAGGGACATTCGATCGATCTAGCACAGTTGAGAATATATATATGATACATTCGAGCAACCATGGAAGCAAAATTAATGAAAATACGGAACACTTATTGTGTAGTGTGGTATATCTGTATAATTCATTCATATGAACAGTTTTCTGTCACCCAACAGAGTCAATGACAAAGTTCGACAAAGGAATTAATAGAAATTCAAAAAATGAACAAGAGGAGCTAATAACCTAATTCGTATTGTGATCTTGATGATTGTTATTTTCACTTGGAGAGGTGGATTTACTCTTAGAGGCAGCAGTAGCAGCTGAAGATGGTTGTAGAAACATCATTCCGCTGGATTGAGCATTTGAAGCGGACGATGTGTTCAAGAAACTCGAAGCACACCCACTGCCCCTCTGAGTCGAAACCTGATCCCCCCATTTCATTTTTTGACCTAAATTTTCCATGCTGCTGACTTGCACCTTCTCATTATTATTTCCTCCTCCACTTGCGCCACCACCAATGATCGATGTCAAGGCAGCTGCTAGCGCAGTCTGGAAGCTCGGGTCAGCTGTGATGGCTTTAGTCGCTGCTGCAATAGTGTCCGGTAGGAGATGCTGTTGCTGCTGCTGATGATGAAGGGCTGCGCTAGTTTTTTGCATGAAAGATTGGTAGATGCTTTCATGAGGTTGTCTTGAAGCTAGGGTTAACGACCCGAGATTGTGGTTGTTCCTATTATTGGATTGCGGGTACTGATTTCCGTAGCTGAGGACACTGCCGTGGTTAGTGGCCCAAGACATTGATGTAGGAGTAGGATTACTGTCCATGGACGCGAAGTTTAGGCTTGTGGATTTCAAAGGAAAAAGGCGAGAGGGGTCGTAGGACGAGGATGAGGTAAAACGGTTAAAATGAGGATTCGCGAAAGGTGAAGTGAAAGGGTTCGAAGCGGTCAGATCAAGTGTGATGGTTGGGTGTGTATTTGGAGAGGGAGAGATCTGGGAGTTGTTATGGATGTAGAATTGGTGAGGCCTTGGCTGTGATGAAGTCATACCATTTGCTAGGTTATAGGTGAGTCCGTGGAGACCGACAGAAGTGGTGGTTGCTGGAGTGGAGGTGGATGACTGGCCTAGACCCACGGGCCTGCTAGAGGTCGATGAGGAGCCGGAGATGAGCATGGATGCTGCTGCGGAAGTGGTGGAGGCCATAGCTGTGGCGGCAGCAGGAAGAGGATGATTGTGTGTTCCTTCATAGGTCGTTATCAGTATGGACATGTCATCTGCACATCTTTGCACCTACATACACCACATGTGTGCCACTTTAGGTTTCAAAATAGACAGAATGTAAACCTAGCTAGTCCTTGAGATTCATCATGTTTGAAACAAATCAGTACCTGTTTCCTAACCGGACAAGAACTTGCTACGGTGCAACGATAATAGGCTCGAGGACATGGGTTTCCCTTCGCTACCTTTTGTCCGTATTTCCTCCATTGACATCCATCATTCATCTGCTCAAAAGAAAATTAAAGAGAGATGTTTTCATGTTAAATAATGATCCCAATATATACGTAGCTTAGCTTAGCTTAAATAGATAGATATTAATTTTGAGTAAAGGACTCACCGTTGGAGTGTCACATCTAGCCCTCACTGAAACCCTCGCCCTCTTCCCATTGTTGTGATGTGAATCGATTTCATCTTCCCCGCTCCTCTTCAACGTTTTTGGCGGTGGCCAAGTCTCCCCCATGACATCCTCTTTCTTTTCCTCATCTAAGCTATTATCCGCGCTTGTATTATTCGTCAACGGCTCAGTTGAAGATGTGTGATCCATCTTAGACGCCTCAAATTGCTTGTTTTCTAACCCTAGAGCTAAT
>NQLW01000674.1:818997-833375 GCA_002312845.1 Kalanchoe fedtschenkoi | reverse complement strand
CACTATTTTCCATGTTATGGTCAAATAATAGCAATGTATATAGCTGTTCTAAGATAGTGAAGATGAATGAGAAATGCAATAATTACTTATTATTTAGGTTTAGGTCTTTGATGTCCCAAAACTAGCTCACTTTTCAGCCCCATGAATATGTGTGGGAACTTATGATACTGTCATTTATACTTTTGTGAAACGATCTTATTCAAATGAGTGTGTACGTATGACGTGGGGGGGCCAGTGAAATGAATCCTTTCCAGCAGCGTTTCAATAAAGTATGTAGATTTTGACTCATAATTCAACCCTAGGAATATATTGCATCTACTAGTATATGCTCCCCAAATTTGGTACAGTATTACTTCAAAAACATCTACCGGCCTATAAAACTAATTTCTTTGTCATTAAATGGGACTGAAGTTTTTTTGGCTTAAAGAAACTTGTATGGGATCAAACTTTTTCACTTTTAATTTGTTCAGGGTTCTTGGGATGGTTTTTAATGAAATTCTCTTACATTTTGAATCTCAATAGACTAGAACACGTGTTCACTGACAGTATATTTCGTCAAAGACAGGATGAAGATTATGCTAAATGTGAGTAATGGTTTAGGTGGTATGTATGTTATTTTCACAAGTGAATGTGAGATTGTTGAATAAATAATTTATTAGAAGAAATGTTTCACATCATCTACAGTAAAGAAAAGATAAATTGAATCATATTCTATCATGAAATCATGATTCGTAACACTAAATTTTTAAATCATTATCAATATACAGTTTAATTTTTTTATAAATTTTTGTTATCAATAAATATTATATACGCACTGCCACCAGATGATTCAAACTCTAATCAAAAGACTATCAAGAATCATCTCTCACCCTCTTTATCACCAGACCACACTATTTAATGACAATGAATATACATTACTACAGATTATGTTTACAATGGCGCTTTGAATTTGCACGACGCTTATAAGTATCAGGCGCGGTCCATAAAATCAACACGGCCTTTATAGGTACCAAACTCCACATATATAATAAGCGTCATTAAATGTTTGCACATTAGATGGCGCTTTTGGACTACAAGTGCGGCAGTTTTGATATATCTAAACTGACGGCGCTTACACTTCATAAACACTGTTAAAATATAAACTTTAGACGACGCTTATGAAGTGTAAGCAC
Organism: Kalanchoe fedtschenkoi; assembly: GCA_002312845.1. Lineage (NCBI taxonomy): Eukaryota > Viridiplantae > Streptophyta > Magnoliopsida > Saxifragales > Crassulaceae > Kalanchoe > Kalanchoe fedtschenkoi. Next base: position 832,203 of record NQLW01000674.1, on the reverse strand, counting down.
TGTCTAATCACTACTACAAAAAAAGATTATTTACAACACTTTCAATATTAAATGACATTTTTTATTAAAAAAAGTTGTCTTAGTTGACGTTTAATCATACCACAACACTTATTTTCTAAAAACGTCGTATTATATAATAGGTAAGAAACAACATCGTTTAACCGGGACAAACACGGTCGTTTTCCGTATATAAGCGTGGTCTATTATGAACAAAATAGATGGTACTTTTATATTATAAGCGCGGTTAAATATTACGTTATTCGATGAAGCTTTCAATTTAAAAACGTCATATCTTGAAAAAATTTATGTAGTGCTTTTTAGATGCAAGCGCCATATTATGTGAATCTATAATTTGATAATTTCAAAATCATGTCGTCAGTAATAATAAATTTTTAAAATATCTCTATAAATCTACCACTTCCTTAATCTCTTCAGAGCTACCAAAAAAAACTTTGTCATCACATGTAATGTTGTTTAGATCATCTAGAGGGATAAAATTTTCCCTTAGATGATCCCGAACAACATCAGTTGTGTTGACAAAATTTATAAATTTTATAGCAGGAGATGTCACTTACAAATGGACGAAACCGATGCCTATTTATTAATAGAAATCAGTTTAGTCAGTCCAAAACTTCACCAGAATAATATTTTGTCACCCCAAGTGATGTTGGCTGAATAGAGCGTCGTCTTAAGAGTTATCCATATAAAGATAACTCTTAAGACAACGCTCCAGACGACGCTTTATCACCAAGAGCATCATTTATAGGGATAACTTTTAAGACGACGCTTACGAAAATAAAGCGACATTATGTAGTTTAATTTTACATGGCATTCCATTTGTGAAAGCGTCGTCTATGAAGATAACTCTTAAGACGCCCCTTGTGCAGATAAAGTGATGATATATAGTGTAACTTTACAAGTCGTTCAATTTGTGAAAGCGTCATCTATAAGGCTCGTAAGACGCTTGTTGAGATAAAGCAATGTTTTATAATGTAACACTACATGACGTTCTTCTTAGATAGAAGCATGTCTAAAATGAAACTATGTAAATATTGTACGACATTAATATGTACAAGTATTGTTTAAAGTGATACTAAATATTTAGTCGAATCGACATCAACTTTCTTGGAAGATGAAAGATTTTGAACGTTGTACACCGCGCACAAAATCTATAACATATTTATTATTTTTAACTCCCCAGACATGAAACCTTATATATTTTCTTGTCAAATCACTAAAAAATTGATAAGAATTGAACAATCTTTTGTACTCCGCCGTAAGTTGCATGCCAGACCATAAAGACACTCAATCACACTTGTGGTTGATGTATAAAAACTCAACAAAAAGTAACCCATCAGGATAGTCTTTTATATAAAGTGTGATAACTTCAGCATCAAATTTCATTTCTGAATACATCTCAACACACTTCTTCAACTGCATATGGAGTCCCGCAAGATTATCTTAACGCGAAAAGATCCATCGAAGATTGTAAGTTCTTATTACTCGATATGTTCTAACTAATGCAATATTAGACACTAAGTGTGTGCTCTATCATTAAGGAGATATTAACTAATTTTCTGAGAGCATATGGCTGCGATTTTCCTGTCCATGTTACGCTAGAACTATCAAGAGGAACCTCATGCACTGTATCCGTACACATGAGTGTTGACGGTCATGTCTTTCCTTGTGGGCTGGCTGGAGTTTGCATCTCGTATTGGTTTGCGCATTGGGCATGTACTCGTCTTCCTCCATGTACAAGAGGAGCACAAATTATTGTTGAAGATGTTCGACATACTATCATGGTTGAGATTGATGACTACCCACTGACGGATGATAACGTATAAGATTAACAAAACCAGCAATGTAAACAAATCTTTTGTGTGTGTGCCGTTTGTGATGCAATCAATTTAAGAATAAAAATATAATATCATGTACATAAAACTTGACAAGACGCATTTAGGTACAAAACGTCATGTAAAGTCACACATAACAAAAAAAAAATATATAATGGACCGAGCTTTTTGCCTCATCAATAAATTTTGTTAATTATATATATATAATGGACGGCGCTTGTGAACCAAAACCGTCGTCTTATGTCTCATACAAAGACGATGATTATTAATGAAAGCGTCATCTAAAGATTCAGATTTAAGATAGCGCTTCTAGATACAAAGCATCTACTGTGAAACTCAAGACGACGCTTTTCATATCCAAAAGCGTCGTCTATTGTTAAATTTAAGACGATGCTTTTTTGAATGCAAGCACCGTCTAATGTTTGATTTTAAATGACATTTGTGATCCTTGACTTGCTATGACGGTGGATTAGACGGTGCTTCGAAAATAACGTCTTATACACACCAAATAAGCGCTCTCGTAATATTTAATGTGTATTAGTGATAGTTCAATTAATCTAGCAAAAGTTGAAGGATGAATTTGATAGATGTGGAAGCTCTTAATTATATAAATATATATACCCTTGTTTCATTTGATCCATATCCCTGAAAATTACCCATAGACATATCATTGTTGAACTAAATCAGAGGCAAATCTCACTTGAAGGTATCGTGTGAATCTCAATTTCGATGACCCAATCGGAACCATTGACCTTGTATCATTTTAGTAGTCCAACTTACCTTAAAATATCTGATTATAACCATGATCCACCTTGATCTTATGGATTTAGTCAATACATGGTATTATTATACAGAGTTTAAGTGAGACTGATTGGAATCGAAGTTACTAAATAAAGACCTACTTGCATGATGTTTCCTAGATCACATCATACGATTTTAAGTGGTCAACTTGCGAAAATTAAGACTTATTAATTGTTAATAATGTACTGTAATTTACTCTTTTTAATCTAGTTGCTCAACGGGAACTTATTATTAAATACTAATAGTTGGAACTAAGTACAAATCATTGACCTAATCTGCTACTTGTTAAACTTATAAACTAGCCCACGATGGAAGGGAAAAAACATAGGAAGAACGCGTAAGAACAGACCAGGCAGCTGGGACACATAGTTTCCATTAGAGGAAAAATTAAAATTAATCAAAGTGACCCTTTAGGAGGGTTCAAACATCTGTCTCTTAGTTGAAGCACAAAAGCTCAGCCATTAAACCAGAACCCTTTTTACTCTTATCATATGTCATCTTGTTGGTTATATCTTTCACACATCACAATAGCAACATTGTTTTGACAACACAAAACATACCTGCATTTCACACATCTAATCTGACTCTGCAAGTTTTACAGAAATAATATACAAACAAAGTAAACGATCTAGAACATGGATGAACAAAACATGTCACAAAAATTGACGGAATAGATCGATCTAATGCTTGCTGGATGACCATTTCGTATAACCATAAATAGGTTGGGATGGGAAAATGACTCTGAACTGAATCGGGAATAAGATTGATTGACTCCGGTTGGTCCCCGAATCATCAATTTGAAAGATTTTCGGTTTATGATTCACTTTTGTTCAAAATCAGAAAAATTAAACAAAATTCTGGTTTGACCCTGAAAGTATCAATATGAGGGTTTTTTTGTTTGATTTTGTTGAACCTGATCCAAACCGATCTGATTTTGTTCAAAACTGTACCAGATTCTTCTGATTCGGTCGGTCTGAATTGGTTAAAATCCGCTCCAATCTTTGGTTCCACTGAACTTTCGATTTTTGAGACATTTTCCCGATGATTTTAGATCGATGAACACCCCCTCCTCAGTACAATATTATCTCATTAATTATTAGTTACGTTATTTTTCAAGGGTCCAAAAGTCATCAAACACCAAGCGTTGACAAAAGAGTTGAAATGTATTAAAATGGTGAAAAAACATTATATCGTCTCCCTCGCACATGCTGCAAAATAATATATAAGGTTTCACTCAGAAAAGAAAAACAACTGTAACGTGCAGCGTCGACATGCTATTAGACTTTCAGCTCATGACATAGTTTGTTTCCCTTTTCGCCTCTTCCATTAAAAATGTTTTTTTTGGCCCTTTATCGATATTTATACAATGAAGGGTTAAATGACAAAGTTGAAGGTATTTTTAATTTCCGTCTTGGTTGTTAGTTTTGACTTCCTTTAGGGCATGTTTATATGCTGTGTTTGGTTTAGCAAAAATTGAAGAGAGAGGGAAATGAGAATTTTATGTTTGGTTTATATAAAAATGAGAAAAAAATAAATTCAGCTGGTAAACAGAGTCTTAGACTTTGATTTGAGGAACGTGAGAGAAAATGAAAAAATACGGAGAAAGTTAATTAAAGAAATTCTATATGTATTTTAGGAATGTTGATCTGAGTTAAACGTCTCTAATCCCTTTAGGTTTTGAAAGTCTAACAAGAGTAGAATTAATATTTTGGAAATAAATAGAGTTAAGGATTTGTTTCTTATTAAGTTATAAGAAACTACTAAAACTAGTCATATATTAGGAAAAGTAATTCTATATGGTTTTTAGGGTTACTGTTTATTATAAATAGAGGGTAGGACTCTGGAGTTTGGTGTGAATGAACTTTGGTGGGCACGAGAATTGACAAGAAGTCTTTTTTTTTTGTACTTATTCATCAATATATTGGAGTGTGGTTGTTGAGCGTGAATTTTTCCACATAAATCATTATTTTCTTACTTATCTTTTATGTGTGCGGTTTATCGCGTGTGTTATCTTGTTGGAATGATTCTAACAGGGAAAATTAAATAAAAATTTAGAATATAAATTTAGTAAAATAAAAATTTTTGATATTTTCCATATAATTTACACCTTAATCAAACAAGATAAAAAATGAGATAGAATATATGGAGAGTTCATTTGATGAGAAGAAAAATTGAGGAAAAGTTGAAGCAATTATTTTATGTGTTTAGCATAGGGAAAGTTTTAGGGAAAAAATGAAAAATTAAAAGAAAATTTAGTTAAGTTAAGAGAAATCAGATGAAATCTATTGGGATTTCATTTTACCTATTATTTTCATTTCCCTTCCATTTTTCCTCAACCAAGCATATAGCCTTATCAATCTTATTTCCTTTCTATTTTTCCTAAACCAAATAGAACCTCAAAGATCTAGAACTTGTTGTGGAAATGTGATGCATCTAGCAGGAACACAATCTATTTTGTATGAGATGAACAGTTAATATAGGTATGGTTTGAAAACATATACTCTCTCCGTCCTCTTTAATTATAGTTTAAGACAAAAACACATATTAAAAAGAAATTATTTGAATAATTGGATGATCATTAAAATTATTTTTAGCGATATTTAGTTACAAATAGTGAGTTGTCTAATTTCGACTTGGAAAAATAACAAAAATTATTATTTTTTATCTGATACTTTTGGTGGAATAAATGCACATGAGAAATCCTAATAAATTTGAAAAACAAAAAGAGGGAGGCGGAATTATACCTTTTTTAATCTTTTGTGAAATCCTCAACTTGAAATATTTTCAGATGAGAATTATGCTTTGAACATTGCACAACTAACTCATTTCTCCTATGTGTTATTAATTTTAAGTCAACTCTAGGGATAGGGGTGTTCACCGGTCCAAAACCGGACCGGACCGGACCGGAACCAGTTTGGACCGGAACCGGAATCCAAAAAAAGTAAGGACCGAAGACCGGACCGGATTTGGATCGGTCTGGACCGGACCGGACCGGAAAATTCCGGGTTTGGACCGGACCGGACCGGTTTGGACCGGAATCATAAAATATAATTAAATTTTAATAAAAATGTGAATTAAAAATAATTTTATTTATGTATTAAATAAGATATATTTAAGTATTTTAATAAAAATAAATTTTTTTATTAAAAAACTACTAAACCGGTCCATTCCGGTCCGGACCGGAATTTTCCGGATTTGGACCGGACCGGAACCGGAATCCCAAAAATGTATGGACCGAAGACCGGACCGGAATCCTTCGGTCCGGTCCGGTTCGGTCCATTCCGGTCCATTCCGGTCCGGTTCCGGGTCATTTTCCGGTCCGGACCGGATAATAACATTGTAGGGGCTAGGGCAGAATGTATACTATTACATGAAACCAACCCCTGACTGACTAATTGGAATATACTTGAGTATAAATTTTGGGTTGATTGATCATCAAGTCAATAATTACAATCTGTGATTTCTAATACTTTCCCACTGGAAATGATGCAAAATCAACTTCAAATTGCTTACTGGTTGTTCTTAGCTACACATGTATGTGATGCAAGCCCTCGAATTGTCAACGGTTGTCATAGATTTTTATACCCTAACATAGACTTCACACGCACCTACTAGGTCAAAAACTGATCACGTTGCATAACTCTCAACAAATGTATTTACAAGCAGGTAGCTGGGACTTGTTCTTAATTACACTCTCAAGTCGTCGATTAGGTATTAGGTTTTCCGTCAACGGGGATGATTGAATCAGCTTCTGCTTCATCGCGTGTATATATGGTCAATGTTTGAACTCTCTCCATCTCCGGATGATATACACATTATACGACAGTAATGTGCCGCTAGATATATATGTGTGCTGAGGGAGAGAAGAAGCCCTACATCGATCTATGTCATCGGAGACCTCGAGAAGGCTGTATCGGTTTTAAGCTTGGAATGGACCTGGACATGATTTGAGACTAAATACAACAAAATATTAATTAAAATTAAACAACTCAAAATTGAAAGCTGTACGGTCTCTCTGTCTCCAGAAAATTTTTTTTGTTGCTTTATAGTTTTATTTGCTTAGATGGGCTCAGCGGCGCCCATGACCTGTTTTCAAAGAGATGGGCAATCTGAATTTTTTTTCCCAGATGAATATAAAATAAGGATCGAAATTTACAACCAAATTATAATTTTTTGTCTTAATCACTAAAACGAATACAAATAATATAAATTTTATTTTTTATAATTTAATCCCTAATTAACTAACACAGTTGATCCCAATGACTCATGGATGCACGATAGCACTCATCTAGATGTGTTCTCTCGCTTAAAAACAATGTTATTTTCTGCCTTTTTTGTTAATTAATCATATTTTAATCTAATATGAATAGTAAAATTGAAAAAAAAAGAAATAAAGAAAAAATCAAAAAGAAATAAAAAACATTATTTTAACAGAAAAATCAAATAAAAATAATAAATTCATAAATGTATATTTTTATATTCATTAAAAAAAGCTATGTTCATGAGATATGTATATCTATGTTCATCAGATGAATATCTATGTTCACCCGATAAATAAATATGTTCATCAGTTGGTAGCAACTCATTTGATGAAAACATATCATCATATCTGATGAATATAGAATCTGATCAGATAAACATGACAACTCATCGGATGAACACAATATAATAAATATCAACAAATTAGATGAAGCCCAGATCTGGTAAATATATTATAAAATCTGATGTACATAATAGCTGATCTGATGAACATATCATTAGATATATGTGATTTGAACATATCAATTCATTTGATAAATATGGCAGTTCAATAACTCATGAACATATCATCTGATGAATATAGAAGAACAAATATAAACAAAAGTAAAGAAAGCTCATCTAATAAACATATCATCAGATCTAATGTATACATCAGCTCAGTGAATGAGCATATCATTGGTTCTGATGAAATAACGACTAACTTGATGTGCATATAATCTAATGAATATAGTATCAAATATGATGAATCTTAGCAGCTCATCTGATGAATGTATTATAAAATCTGATGAACATAGCAGCTCATTTGAAAATTATATCATCTGATGAAAATATTATCAAATCTGATGATGAACATGGCAACTCTTCTAATGAATGTAGTAGATCATCCGATGAACATGCATAATAAATATCACAAAAACCAAAGGAAGCTCATCTCTAATGAATATATCAACAAATAAGATGAATATATCAATTCATCTAATAAACGTCGTATTATCAAATCTGATGAACATAGCAGCTCATCCGATGAACATATCTTCAGATCTAATGAACGTATCATCTTTTATCAGATGAATATAGAAGAATACATATCAAAGAAAGCAAAAGAAGCTCATTTGATGAACATAACAACTTGATTGATGAACATAACAGTTCATTTGATGAATATATTATCAAATATGATGAACATATATGTAGTCGTTCATATAATGAACATATTGAAGCGTAAATATCAAAGAAAGCAAAAAACACTCATTTGATAGATATCATCAGATCTGATGAACATATTATCAAATATGCTGAACATAACAGCTCATCTGATAAACATCATCAATTTTGATCAACAGAACATCTCATCATCTCATCTAATAAATATATTATCGGATTTGATGAACATGGAAGAATAAATATCAAGAAAGCAAATGAAGATCATCTGATAAACATACAAAGCTCGTGTGATGAAGCTCATATGATAAACATAGTATCAAATTTAATTAACATAATAGTTCATCTAATGAACATATCATGTAATGGACGTACATATTATCAAATCTAATGAACATAACAACTCATCTTATGAACATAGCAGCTCATCTGATGAACATCATCAAACCTGATGAACATGACAATTCATCTGATGAACATATCATCTTATCATATGAACATATAAGAATACACATCAAAGAAAGCAAGGAAAATTCATCTGAAGAACATAACAACTTGTCTGATGAATATAGCAGCTCATCTGATGAACATATTACCAAATCTCATGAACATAGTGTTGGAAATCACCCACTAAAAATGTAAACATGAATTTCCAAATCACGTGGCATAATCCCGGATCTGGAACGTCACAAAACAAATTTCATAGCTTTCGCAGTCATTTATTACCAAATATAGATCTGAATCCAAATCACTTATTTCTTATTTTGAATCATTCTCAATCAGATCCAAGACGTAGACCTGAATCTGAATTGAAAAACTCAAATCACAACTGAAATATAAGAGAAAAGTAATATATTGTTATCTTTACTGGTTGTCTCGTTCTAACAGCGCGACAATTGACACAGCTCTAACAGTATTCACACACGAGTATTGGATACCACGTCTGGCTCGAAGTACTAACTTCTTTTGAGAAAACCCCTAACCCTCACTCACCGGTATATTTTACATTATCGAATAATCAGAGTGGGCTAAAGCAAAAATACAAACGGATTTTTGACTTGTGTTCCTTCCTATTCAAATAAAAGGTGGGCTGCAAAAAATGAAGGGACCCGTCTCCAGAGAGACAAGTCCAACTTCTGCTGTCTGATTTTATGGATAAACTATGTAAGAAGGAAGTTAAACCATCTCTCCGCATCGACTTGGGATAAAAAATTCAATTAATGAGTTGTCATATGCATTCATTTTTTATGGATCTAAATATTGATAAACATTTATGAATTTTTTTTAATTGTGACATCAATCATAATATTATGATTGCATAAAATAAATGCAATATAATATCTCCGTCCTCTAATACATGTCGTTTAAGGTTAAATTGAGTAGATTAAGATGAAGTTAATGTTAGTGGTTGGAAAAATTTAACAAGTAGGTGGTTAATATTTATAAAAAAAATTCGTACAACAAGTAAAATTAGTAGATGATTATTGGTGATGAATGAATTTTTTGCAAATTATGAAAATGAAAAGATTAATGTTTGACGTTTTAAGGTAGTTATTGATAATAAATATGCATTGAAAATTGTCAAATGAATAAATAAAAAAAAATGATTAAGTGATATGTAAAAGAAGACATAGTGAGTATTTGTCAAAACGCTCCTCTGTTTAAACTGCAAACCGCAGCTGAAACCAAGTCTGGATGTGAGCCTAGGGTTACAGAGTTAGTGGGGTTAAAGTCAAATTAGAAGAACTAATTTCTGACTTAATCAAGTATTATAAATTTACAAACAAGCCCCGTAAATGACAAAATTCAGAAAATTTTAAAATTGAATGGTAAATAGCTGCGTGTTCCATGCATTTTATAGGGTGCAGGAATAGTTGCAATCAGGCTGGAGGCACACCGGAGTGTAGAATCTGTAAAAGAATGAAATTCTTCATGCATTTATGAATAACATGCTCTTCTGGCATTCTGCAATCCATTACAATTCTACCTGATACTTCTTCTATCTTATATCGCAATGCCTGCTCCTAAATCCTGTATGAGATTCAGCAAGCTCGATAAGAGAGTAGAACGGAGACCGAAAAGTTCACAACCATTTCATTCCTAATTGCTTCACCGGTCACCAAATGCGGTATAGGTATAGGAGAGTCGTGTAACTCTCAGGCCATGGCGTCTGTGATAGGGAGTAAAGGGAAGACTAGGGTCCGGTGACTCGCGGCCCTCTGTATACAGCCCCAACCACCACAAACTCATCAGGCTTCTCCCTTTCTTCGAGCCAGGCGTATTTCTCCAACTCTTCTTCTGGGAAAATCCCTAGGTCGCCCGCACCTTCATTCAACAAACACACAACAATCAGCAGTAAAGAAAAAACGGGAGTGAGACTAGGGATTTTCTGCGATAGTTGAGCAGCTTGTCACATCATTTTTTTATCACGGTATCTTGCTCAAATAACATAAGAAGAGCGAAGGTGACAGCAAAAACACACCTGGGTAACTGGTGAAAGGTAAAGTGTTATAGTAGGTGCAATGCCTGCCTTCAGAATCGGAGTAAGGAGGTCCAAGCACATCTAGCACGGCACACGGGGTTATTGCCGTGAAACAATGCATGTTGCCACCGGCAGCAGGAAAAAGTATGGACGGTTCGCAGGGGGCAGTAAAATCAGAGTCGATGTGAACCTTTGCCAATCGTCTTTCCGGATGTAAAGCTGAAAATGGGACGACAAGTATGAACATGAATTCTTTTCTATATTTGTGGCTTTCAGTGAGTGGAATAGGAGAACGGAAAAGACAAGATATTTCATTATTCACGGAATTTTCGATACAAGTATGAAAAAAAAAATGCTCTTTGACAAGAAAAACTGATAAATATGATTTTAAAGCGGTGATCAATTTAACCAATATCATCTAAAATAAACGTGATGCAAAAACACAAAGGTAACAGGCTTTACGTTGTGTGATGGGTGTATCAGAAACCCAATCATACGATTTTATGTGCATGGACCCGAAAAGGAGCTTGCTAAAGACCGTCATATTTGGATGATTATGTAAAGGGATCACGGCTGAAGGTGGGAGACAGAAGATACCAATCTACAAGAAAAATCCAGTGAGGTGCCGACTAGTAAAACAAAATCAAGAGCGAAAGCTAGGAAGCTAGAAATCATACCGAGAACTTGTCACATTCGTATATGTGCAAGTACGTTACAGCAGGAACCTCTTCTGTCTCAAACAGCTTGAAGTATGGCATGTCTGGAGTCAGACCAACATTCGTAGGTTTCACATTATCTACGTGCAAAATAATAAGTGTGAGCAATTTGCGGAAAGTTCAAAACTTTGTAGATCCTCTTACCACCTAAGCTCAGCTACGTTTGTAGATCCTTTTCCCTCAAAACCCACAAAAGGTTTCGGGACTTCAGATGATGAATTTATTCTAAAACACAACATGTAAATAAAAATTATGCAAATAATGATGGGAAGTACAAGTTGAGAAAACTAAATGCTGGCTGCACTGTTACCGAGCAATAAGTTCACCTCAAAAAAAAATGAAGGCCTAAAATTAGTCTACAGAACTCCAGAATCCACTAGCAAAAGTACTTCACATGATATTTAATTAAACGGCAAAGAATGAAAGCATCTAAAATACACACTTGAGTGTTAATTGCCTTTGAGTCAGGAATATAATATCTCGAAAGGACAGTCTCCCAGATAGCAAAGGGGGGCGTTCTTAGTGTGCCCAGTACCCCAGACAGCTAGAAACATTTTCATAATAAGTGGTAAAATAAAGCAGTGAATAGATTAAAAAAGATTCCACATGAAGAACATGGAGAGTAGCTTTCTTGAAAATATGGTATTGAATAATCATACTGAGCCGGACTTTTCATCTAAGGACAAAGCCCTGGAAACACAATTATGTATTCTGGCGAAGAGGACAAGTTGCCTACTGCAATGAACTACATTTTAAGTTACGCCGGCAACTAGCAAGCATCTACTCAGATGCGGACACAATACTAAGCGATCTAGAAACTAACGCCCAACTACAACGCCAACCATCAACACAAAGAAGTCCAAGTTCTTTGCCACTAAAGAACTCTTAGGATGTGTTTGGTTTAGGGAAAATTTGGTGGAAAGGAAAATTTGTGAGAAAATGAAAAGGAAAGTTTGTAGGAAAATTAGATGAAAAATAGGAAGGAAATTTTGTTTAAAATAAAGAATGTTTTAGCATTTTCCCATCAGTTTTCACCTCTAACCAAACAAGAGCAAATAGGATGGATTCCATGAGGAAATCCACTTACTCCCAAATTTTTTCTTTCCACCAAATTTTCCCTAAACCAAACACACCCTTAAGGTCGCCGAACGGAAAGACAAGTTATAACCCTCACTCCAAACTCCAAATCTAGCGGAAGAATGCCCACTTTTCCCATCAGCACGATATCAGATTGTTACCACCGGCATATAAATCCCATTCAAATACAGACACTAAAAGCAGGACACCCAGGAAATCAATCTGGACCGATAACCCAGATATAAGTATATAATAGTATAAGTATAGAAGCACAGCGCCATTGCCCAGGCATGTATAAATGGCAAACCACAATCAGAAAACATCATTGATTGACCAACCTAGATTCTTACCAACTCTGAAAATCAAGACTTGCAAAGCAGTAGTAGCTACAATTCTAAGCTACCTCAATCACCCCACCAACCACTGTAGCTACTAGCACACAGGAATCCAATGTGTGCACAAAGCCACAGACCAAATCAAAAGAGTGAAAAGGATGGAAAATTGCTCACCGATAACCAACCGCAGCCGCTCGATGTCCTCAGGGGGAGGCACGAATCCAGGGCTGTTGTTGACAAAAACCTCCCTACAAGTATTGTACAGCTTCTGAACCACCTTCGGCATTCTGGGTCGTCGTCGTCGTCGTCGTCAGCCGAGATCACCGCGATGCCGATGCTGGAATTCCGATCTCTTACAGATGATGCGGCTGGGTGGGGCAATAGTGAAAACAGCTTTGCCCCTTCAAATTTCGAGCCCTAGCCGTCAATCCTCATACAGCCGCGGAGCTGATTCGATACAATTCAAAGCCCTAAACGATGCGAATTTGGGAGATGGGGTTCGGTTGAATCGCCATCCGGAG
>NQLW01000674.1:786183-818779 GCA_002312845.1 Kalanchoe fedtschenkoi | reverse complement strand
TCACTCTCCTCCTTATTGACATTGACACGTGACTAAATTAATTAATTTTACTATTTATATTCTAATTCAACGCCATGTTATATTTGATTAATTATTGATGTTTAAAACAATTGTCGCCACCCGTCATCCAACGGATGATAATAAAGAGCGAATAGGAGCGTCGTATAGACAGACGCCGGTTGAATGGAGGGGGCAGTTGAGGGAGTGTGGTTGGAGGTGTGAGGGGGTCCGGTTGGAAGTCACCGGCCGCGGCCGGCGCCGTGGAGGGCATAGAGCAGCCCAGATCTACCTAGACGTCCGTTCGCTAGATTCGGACATTCAGGCGTCCGCTCGTCGTCGCACCTCGTCCGCTCGCCCAGACATCGCCTCTCCAGTTCCAGTCGCGTCCGATGCTTTCCACTCGCCCAGACGTCGCCTCTCCCCAGCTGGATCGATTGACAGCGGCGACCGTCGCCTCTCCGGTTCTAGTCGCGTCCGATGCTCTCCGCTCGCCCAGATGTCACCTCTCCGCTGCCCGGACATCGCCTCTCCCCAGCTGGATCGATTGACAGCGGCGACCGGAATTGCGAGGTGTGGTGAGGGTGGGCAGGAGAGAGCGGTTGGAGGAGACTGGGCGTGGTTGGAGGTGGAGGTGTGTCACGTGACTGGCACGTGACCGGCAGGGCCGGCCCGACGCAGGTGCAACCGGTGCAGCTGCACCGGGCCTCACACGCAGGGGGGCCTCCAACTCGGCATTAAAATGTTAAAGATAGGGCCTCAAGGTCGAAGCATCTGAAGAAATCGCTCCGATTCGCTTCGCCGGAGTCGATTTCACTTCACCGGAAACTGGGTTTCAAGAAGATGAACCTGAACATTCCTTTGTCCAGATTCATCCGAACGACTAACCTAAGTGCCCCGTAATTTCTCTTTCCTGTAAGTAGAGATGAACTTGGACAGCTTGTTAGTCCATGTACATTCTGAGTTAACCCTTCCGAGTCAAACGAGTTGCCTCTGCCGAGTCAACATCGTCCCCACCTACCCGTCCTTCATTTTTTTTTTCCTTCTCCCATACAACCCCCTCTCCTTTTAGTATGACCATAAGTTTTGAGGCCTCAAATTTTTTTTTGCACAGGGCCTCCAATTTCTCAGGACCGGCCCTGGTGACCGGGAGCGTCGTATGGATAAACGTTGATTTTTTTAGAGTGGTAGACATTCTAGTTTATAGTGAAATTATTCTGATTTAAATAATTCAGTGGAATTTTGATTTAGATATTTTGATGTTCGTCACTTTTTAACTATTTTGCAACTCACGCCGTAATTACATACATTCGAGTGTGGATGGACACACGGCAGAGTGTTAGGTAAACTTAAGTTAGTTTTAGTTGGATTGAATACTGGGATAGGAGGTTTGAGTGTAACGTCGCATGAATTGAATTTTTTTAATATAATTTTTATTTACTTTGATGGATTGTAGCCAGATTTGACTATTTTAAGATGTTTTTGATTGAATTTGGATTATAAAAATTGAAAATTGGGCTTGATTTTGTAGTGCAAAACTAAAATTTGAACTAAATTAAGAATATAAAAATTAAAATTTTCTTCTTCTTTTAGACTGTATTTGATTTAGGAAAAATTTAATGGAAAGAAAAATTTGGTGAAAAACAAGAAGAAAAATTTGTTAGAAAATGAGAATGAAAGTTTGTAGAAAAATTAGATGGGAAATAAAAAAGAAAATTTGTTAAAAATAAAGAATGTTCATCATTTTTCCACCATTTTTCACCCTAAACCAAACAAGAGAAAATATGATGGATTCCGTGAGGAATCCACTTTCCAACAAATTTTTCTTTTCAGCTGATTTTTCCTAAACGAAACACACTCTTATAATAGATAAAATATTTTGAACTGGATTTGGCAGGAGCGACTGTCTTCACTGCCCCCTAGCGACTCCATCTGTATGGGAGAATACCATCTTTTTTGGGTAGTTGTATCCCTTTGGGCTGTGTTTGGTTTAAGGAAAATTTAGTGGAAAAAAAATTTGATGGAAAATAATAAAAAATTTGAGAACGTGAGAATGAAAGTTTGTAAGAAAATTAAAAGGAAAATAGAAAAGTAAATTTGTTTAAAACAAAAAATATTTTAACATTTTCTCATCATTTTTCATCCCTAACCAAACAAGAAAAAATATGATGGATTCCATAGGGAATCCACTTTTTCCCAAATTTTTCCTAAATCAGCTGTGTTTGGTTTAGGAAAAATTTGGTGGAAATGAAAATTCGGTGAAAATGAGAAGAAAAATTTGTGAGAAAATGAGAGGAAAGTTTGTAGAAAAATTAGATAGAAAATATGAAAAAAAAATTAGTTTAAAATAAAGAATGTTTTAGCATTTTCTCACTATTTTTCACCTCTAACCAAACAAGAGAAAATAAGATAAATTTTATGGAGAAATTCACTTTCCCTCAAATTTTTCTTTTCATCATATTTTTCTTAAACCAAACACACCCTTACTGTTAGACGGTTGTACCAAATGTTGACAGAACTTAAATATACCAAATGTAAGTAGAACTATTCTCAACCATGCTACTATTTTTTACAACCACATTATTGTTTCATTTGAATAAGCTAGCATCAAGAAAATATAAAAATAACATCAATTAGAATCACCAAGCTCAAAATTGCAATGCCTTCTTAAATTCATATCTCCATTCAAATAGATTTTACACACTGAATTCATAATGTAATTACAAAATCGTATAATCTACCTAAATCATAAAAATAGTTTTCTCTCTGTCCTCTTTTGCATGTTACTTAACCGAATTTTTTTGTTCATTTTTATTTGTCACTTAATAATTTTCAATGCATATTTAATATCAACAATTATCTTAAAATGTCAAACATTAATCACTTCATTATCATAATCAATAAAAATTCATCCATCACTAGTAATCATCTACCAATTTTACTTTTTGCATGATTTTTAAAAATAAATAAATTTAACTACCCATTTATTAAATTTGTTCAACCGCTAATATTAATGTCATCTTAATCTACTCAAACTAACCTTAAATGACATGTAATATAAGATTGAGGGAGTAACTCACAAAACACACCTAATACATAAACTAATCCATACATACGAACCAATTTTTAATCAAAATTATGTATAGAAAAGGTACCAGCCACCTTAAATATTTAAAATCCCACAAGTTTATTATTATGTTAATAATCATAAAATTTACTTAGTTGATGTCATCTTTTAAGTTTCGAGTTCAAGTATTGGTGGATGTGTCGATTAAAATAAATTTTAAAATAATTGGCCAAAAAATAATATGAAATTCTTTTAAGTTCTCGGGGGCCTTCGATCACTACCAAAAAATGCAAGTTATTCCATCAATTTGTGGATAAGTTTCAGTCAGATTTTATGCAAAGGCCGTCCAATACACTTATTTTTGTCGGAAGTGGCGAATGTTTCTGATATATTATCGAAACATGGCCGGAAGTATTATGGTTGATTTCTACCCAGTTGCAATCCTTTTCTGTCATTTCAATCATGGAACAAAAACGGGCAAGAACATGGCCGGATTGAAGATCCATTTCTTCCTCATTTTCTCTTATTTCTCTTCCTCCATCTTCCCCTCTCACCAGTTAATGCCCTCTCCCCCGCCTCCCTCCTCCCTGTCGGTCCTCAGCCGTCACCGCTCTATCCTGCATGCGCCTTTCGTTCCTCGTCGATCCCCACGCTCCATTTCGCTTCTAAATTTTTAAGGTTTTTAAAAGTTTTGGTGGATTTAGGTTGTTTTAGTATATAATTCTGATTTTTTTATTAGTCTGGTGGTCGTCTCGTTCAATTCTTTTTATTGTTTGATTGTTTTTGTTAATTTGAATGAACAAAGTGAGGCAAGGCTAAGGGCCCCCAAGACGAGCGAGGTCTCGTGTCCCCGAGGTGAGGCGAGATCTAGAGATGAGGTCCCGACCTAATGAGGTGAGGCGAGGCGAGGTCCCAGACCCCCGAAATAAGGCAAAGACTAGGCGAGGCCCTATGTGGTCAAGGCCCTAATGCAATATATAGTTTCCTCGCGCTCTCCTTTGACTCCGGATTTTCTACCCGCTTCCAACGTTAAAAAGCTCCCGCTATCTCGCCACACCCCATGAGAGAGTTTCATCGTTACTTTATTAGGAGCATATTTGAGCAAAAAATGTGAAGTTGAACTTACATAATGTAAATGCGGATAGTGGTTACCTAGATTTATAATTTAGTTTTTTATGTGCCTCGAATTAGAATCTAGTCATAGTTTGATTATTTTACCATGAGAAACTTAATCTTTGTTTATACGTCGATGCTTTCAGTCCATGTAGTTGTGAGTTTGAAGCTCATGCATAAGATTTTGATCTCACAACTACGCGAACTAAAAATCAGTTTGGAAATTAAGACTACTGGTTACTCATGATCATACACATAAAAATGATTGAATTCAACCTGAGTCACATAGCAAACTCGAGCATGACTTGTGAGACATTATTCACTGTCATCTTTCACCTAAAATTGAATTTTTCTTTTTTGACTTCGATGTGCCTCTCTTACACCTCCGACCACATTAAAATCTCTATCTAGTTTTACTGTTAGAGACTCAAGGTGGCTGAAAAAATAGTGTGTAAATTATGAGATAAACAATAGGGGCTGGTGGTTATATAAGTTTATGGTTTCAGTTTGTAATGTGTCTCGGGTTAGAACTTGGTCATAGTTTAAGTGGTTGAATATGAGGAACTAAATCTCTATTTCCAAGTCTTTGTGTTTATCATTGTAGTTGTGAGTTCGGATTTCTTCTCAGTTTGATCTCACAATGACAAAGAATAACATAAGGACTTGAAAATAGAAACTTAGTTTTTCACAATCAAACATATAAATATGACTAGATTTTAACCTAAGACGCATAACAAACTCAAACATTGACTTTGGTAGACTATTCACAATCATCATTTGTCCAGAGTTCCACATTCCTTTTCCAGTCTTCGTAGACTTCTAACATCATTCGAGTAAAACATTCATCTCATTGACACCTTATATTATTCGAGTTGGCTCCATATTATACCTGCAAAAAAAATTTATTTTAAATATTTAATTTTTTTACTTTTTTAATAAAAATGGTCAAAAAATAATAAAAAAAAAGTGGCCGAAACATGACCGCAATTGTCCAATCAAAAATATTTGACTGCAAATATGGTTCAACAGTGGCCGGAACAGCTGTCCGGAAACAATGATCGGAAATTGACAGAAACATACCCGTAAATTATGTCCGAAAACCGCCGCAAACCTACTGAACAATTTTATCGGCGGCGTCATTCCGAGCATACTCATATTGGTCAGAAAAATGACCGGAAAGCAACTGGAACGTTAATTTTAACATTTTTCTGATCACTTCTTAAATAAGGCGAAATGTTACTTATACAAAACCCAAGCATTACACCTTATATCTTAAAATGTTAGTATAGTTACACAGAAAAAGAAACCCAAAAAAATAATAATACAATTGGGTGGTAATTTTGATTATGTAATTTTTAAATTTCCTCTCCCAAATTCAATCAAAATTTTGATTATGTAATTTTGCCCTCCGGAAAAAAAATCCTGAATCATAGAGTCCATTTTTCTTTTAAATAATACCGGATAATTTATAGTAATTTCTCTGACATTGAGATTTGTAAGTTGATTTGACATGTTAAATCTCACATTTATCAATAAAAAAATTAATTCTTTATAAAAAAAATTAACTTTTTATTTAAAAACACTTGCACCTGGAGAAAGAATAAATTTTAGGATGGCTAGTAAAACTGTCCCTAAACTCCATCCACTGCAAAACTTTTCATCCTTGCCTCGACTAATTCGACTACCCGCATTCAAGCAACAACCTCATTTCAACACATGATACCTACTAGTAACTGAGAAATTCTCGTGGATTGTGGACACCATCAGTAAAGTGTCGCCACATAGCACTTTGAAAAATCAAAGTGACACGTTACAATTCCTCATTGGTTGTGAAATTTTTTTGATTATTCAATGCGTCCACGTGGCTGATCAAAGTGTCATGTGAGGATACCTTATTGGTGAGTCCACACTCCACGCAGTGGGATGTATGCATTAAAAAATTTCTCCTAGTAAGGTGAAATTGTCTAGATCGAATTACGCAAACCATAGTTATTAAAATCGGATCAGACCGGCCGTTCAACCAGTTGAACCGTGAACCGGTGCTTGGTCCGGTCCGGTCCGGTTTGACAAGTAGTACCGCCTTGCATGTTAAACCGGGTTCGACCGGACCAAACCGGTCAAAACCGGGTTCGACCATATGAACCGGGTGGTTTATTAAAACCGGTTCAGTACCTAATAAATATATAAACTGTCTTAATTGATAGATATGATTGACAGTGCATCTAGCACTCGGCCAATCCAGTTATGTTGATTTTCAATGTTGTGGTTTATATTTATATTAAAATTTCTATGTAATTAGACCGACGGTTGAACCGATCCGACCCGCCGGTTCAATCGATAAACCGGGAACGGGAGCTCGCACCGGTTCAACTCCTAATCCTGATAACTATGACGCAAACACTATTCTACGACTACATGTTTGTAGCTTCTTAAATGTTATGTTTGGCTTAAATTGAGTAGTCTTATCTTTAAGGGGCAACAAGTTCAGACTACATATAATCATTTCTTCGGTTTTGGAAATGTCTGGAAGATGGAAAGAAAATTGACGATGAGATGAATAAGAGGTTATTTTGTGCTTGATTTATTATGGAAAATTATATTTTTAATTTTATTTTCTTCTCTTTATTTGTAAGGTTAAATTAATTTACATTAATAGATTTGGGCTCAAAGATATGCACATGGGTCAATAATTATACTTAAATTTTATTAGATTTTGAGTTATAAATATAAACTTTCTGGTTTAAGGGGGGTCAAAATTGTGTTTTTATAAAAATATTCTAAAAATATACAAAATTATAATAAAAGATTTGTAAGATGAATGACCCCTCCCCTCCACTCCACTCCACTCCATCTTTTAAATAAAAGAGCAAAAGCTTTGATCTATTTCTCCAAGTTGATCAATGAAAAGTGCCCAACACATGAAATATATTTCAAGCATTTTACACAAGAAATGGTTCTTCAGAGCTCAGACATCTTAGAGATTCCCAAATGAAGAGGTAATGAAAACATGTTTTTCCTTAAAACCCTTTTTGCATTTATTATTCATAAAAATAGTCTTTTTGAAAACCAGGGGCCATCTGAAGGCAATTCTGTGTGCTGACCAGAATCAGAAGCATATCATACCAGGAGTGGATTTGGTTAGATGATCAACATGTCTATTGCTGCTATTAACATGGTTTTTGCTTGTATTAAAGTTCAACTAGCTATACATTTTTGTGTAGTTGTTAAATGAAAGAAATAAAAGAGGCAGACCAAGAATGGAAGAGAGAGAAGCTCCATGAAAAAAAAAGGAAAAAAATATTATTATTGAATAAAAATTGATTCAAATAATAAAAGAACTATATAAAAAATTCTAAAATGGCCTTCGAACTATCATTATTTCTTCGCTTACAATGCAAAGTACAAAAATTAATAAACAGAGTGTAAAAATATAGATAGTGTTACTACAATAGTTATTAAAACTGGACCAGATACTGAATCGGTCAAGGGTTCAATTCTTGATTTTTTGATTAAACCGGCGATCCGAACCGGCTCAACCGCCAATCCAATTAAATGTAAAATTGTGACAAATAATTATTTAATAAATGATTTACATAAATAAAGAAGAAGAATAGACGGTGTAGTGGGGACAGAAATCTGATGTTGCGCAACGCTTTGCTGTGAACATAAAACGACGTCGTTTTGTGCTATAAACGACGTCGTTTTGTGCTATAAACGACGTCGTTTTGGATGACAGTACACGCGACGACGTCATTTATATCACAAAACGATGTCGTTTTGTGCTCGCAGCAAAGTGCTGCGCAACACCATATCCGTGTCGTGTAGTGGTGGAAGAGCCGTACAATGTTGTCTAGTACCAGGTTTGGGCCTCCTATTGACATGTTTTGGTCATTAATTGCCTATTAGTATGATGAACCGTTTACAAGTAAACCGGGTGGTTTAAGGGGGTTTTTTCGGTAATCGGAACCAGATCCGGTTCCCGGCCGAACTGTCCAGTCCAATTTTAATAACTATGGTTACTACAAACATACTCAACAACCGGTAGGAAAAATCCAATGGAGTAAAAAAGCACTCTGATTACCGTTGAAACACCAAATCTCAAACTCAACCAACACATTCAAATCCAAATACTGCTTCATGCACGCGTTAGCTCTGAAGCGTAGAGAAGAGAATAATAGAGAGGTGGATTGGTTACATAAGCGGATACAGAATTTTTTTTCGGAGGGGCAAAACTACATAATTAAAAATTTAATTGAATTTGGAAGACGAAATTAAAAATTTAATTGAAATTAAGCATGTAAATTTATTTTTCATACATAAATTTTTTTTAATTTTATTTTTTACAGAGACATAAGTGTTTTTAGGTGGGATTCGGAGAGGC
The DNA here is from genome assembly GCA_002312845.1 of Kalanchoe fedtschenkoi. Taxonomy (NCBI): domain Eukaryota; kingdom Viridiplantae; phylum Streptophyta; class Magnoliopsida; order Saxifragales; family Crassulaceae; genus Kalanchoe; species Kalanchoe fedtschenkoi. The sequence goes on along the minus strand of NQLW01000674.1, from coordinate 810,221 downwards.
CCGACCCCATTGCCCCCAAGTGGCTCGCATACAGTTAGTTGATATTGATGATGTTAGTTTTGATTTAACGGTGCTAATTGGATCAAAAGACATTGGTGCACCTTATTTATCAATTTTGATAGTTTATATCGCAAATAGAAAAGTGTTATAAATCGAAACCTCTTTTAAAAAATTTCCAAAAATTGTAACATCTCAAGAAATGATGAGGTAGGAGTTTTTTTTAAAAAGTTAGAGAATGAAATGATGGCATGGAGAAGTATACCCTCCAATAAAATTATTTCAATTAGTTTCAAACTCATTTAATATTATGGAGGTGATAACTCAAAATCTCCAATGTTTTTCTCTCCATTGAATGAGATGTAATTATGCTCCCACTAGGGGTCAAAGTTCAAACATTAACTTTTTCTCAAATTGGGCATTGACACCCACAAAGAGGTATTGCAATTGGCAATGTATAACACAAAAACAAACAATAGCAGTCAAATGGGCACACATCACCAGATGCACAAAACATTGCATTCAGATAGCTGTTTGCTGACAGCAATTTTAAGAAAGGCTTTTGGGCAAGTTGGGAGTTGAGACAGCAATGAGCAACTAGGCACACTTGGTGAACAGAAAAAAGCATCCAAGTAATCTATTGGTGGTTTCAGTCAAACAAGTGCACACTTGCGTACCTGACAGTGTGCAGTGAGGTTACAGATGGTGGGAATCCGTAGGTTTCATGGCCTACTTTGAGGATGACTTCATCGAGCGGGTGCTATGAAGGTTCCTTGCGAATGTTTAGCAGCTTTTGCTGGGAAAGATAACTTAGGCACTTACCAACTGGTTAACTGTGACCTGGAAAGTGTAAGAAGTTCAGAATCCTTCTGTCAAGGAGAAGACCCGACCCGCCAGAGGTGGAGGGATTGCAGAAATGGCATGTTCGATTTCCTGATCAACAGACTCAGCACAGTCCATGTCAATAAGCAACATACAGATAATAATGTGCATGCAGAGATCGAATTTCTCCCAACATCCTTTTATGTGTAAAAAGTGCGAGTGCCTCAATTTTTCGTTTCCTACCTCTACTCGGTAACGAGCTGAAAAGTGGATAAGTAGAATTGCTTTGTTATTGAACCTATCTGCGTAGTTGATGATCTGCAAAAAACAGACAAATGGAAGCTCTCCGATGAACAATTTGCAAGTGTAACCCAGCGAGAATTCATAATCATAAATAGATTTATAAGAGATTTTTCACCTCGGACAAGTGGGTGTGGCCATAATCTCTTGCATGTTCCACTGAAACCGAACCATCAAGAAAAGTACACTGCATCATCCGGAAAAAAAAAAAGTTGGTTCTTGGTGTAAACATCGGTTTGTGAAACTGACAAAAGAAACATATGAAGGTAAAATTATCATCCTTAACGTGACACAATGTAAATCTGAAACGATAGAACTGTCAGGAAGCACATTTCAGGAATGAAACTCTTAATCCAATGCAATACAAAATATTATTTCAGATTTCCTGGCAATCCTAAATACAGCAGTGCTGCATCATTAAAAATATATATATATGAAGGCATATCTATAAACATGAATGGCATGCTCTTCATAGGATTTTCATCATCACATCTTTCCATTTGGAAAAAGAAAAGAAGATATTCAAAATAATAAATCTAGCAAGTGGAATTTTGTCAATGAAAAAGTTGTTGATGTATTGGATACCTCCATAACCAGGATCTTGGCCCTCAACACATCAAGGTTTGTGTCATCAACTATGAAATCTGCTGTCGTGTCTCCCGTGAAAGCAATTTCAGGCACAGTTATGGTGTTTGCAATCTGCCAGCCAGAGATATCTATTTAATCATGATTGACATCTCACATTAAGAAAAATTACAACAAAGACAAATTAATAAAAAACGAATCACGAGAGCAACAAATGAAAGAAAAAGTGGCAATTCAATGTTCAGAATCCTGGACTAAAATGCAATATTTCTTGTGCAACTCAGACCGATCATGGTAAAAAATGGTGCTATCAACCATGGCACTGTTTTTGAAGAGTAATCGTTAGAACACATCTCTGTCCTTCACCATTAAAAATAATTGAATGACATTAAATAGCTCGATCAAAATGGTTAAGACTCGTCGATTAAATAACTTACCATGGATGTGGCAACAAACGATCGAGCGCAATCATGCATTCAAGCACATATGGTCAATTATAAACGCTCCAAGTGTAGATAAAAAGGGTTTGAATAAAGACACAAAACTTTTAAAACTCAGGCAACATTTCAAAAAATTACAGATAAACAAACCTCCACACCTGATGTCTTCAAGTTCTTGATATCATTCCCTGACAGACCAATGTAATCTGGCTTCAACTTTTGCTTCACTGAGTATATCACATAACCCTGTGATAGATAATTTTTAAATAGATTAAGCATATTAAAATCCTTCCAGAATAGGAAATTTATATAATAATGAGTGGGATACCTGGCTAGGTATGACATGGTAAGTCCTAAATGCTCTTACTTTCAGATCTCTCCTCAGCTGAAATTCTTGTCCTGCAAATACTAAAACTCTGAACGAAAACCTTGAGAGGAAATATAAGCTGCAAATTTACAAAATAGGGTGACCAAAAGAGAACAAAAATGGGAAAAAAAAGAATGAAAAAAGATCATTTGCTTGACCATTACCTACGTCAAGAGTAACAAGATTATGCTCTAACATGGAATGATCCATGCTCCTGTGAACCTCAAAAAGTCTTTCTACATTCTCTTTTAGACATGAAGGTACAAAAATTGCCGGAGGCTTCATGCTGTACAAGCCGCGAGTGGCAACATAAAAAGGTAGTCCACCCTTGAAAGATGAAAAAAAAAATTATATCCACTAATTGCAACATGTGGGTACTATAAAAGTACAGGCTACGATTCAGTAAGAAAAGAAGGGGGAAAAGGTCTGTTTGACAGTACTAAGGTTTAAGGACTTCAACATGAACTATATCAACCACAAGAATTAAAACAGATACTACAAACTAGAACCTTCGCTCCACCGCAGTCACCAGAAGATTATACAACATCAATAGAACAACACACCACTAAGATGCTGTGTAGAACCACACATTAAGTTACCAGTGACAGTCATGAACTCAGTTTACTTGTAATTATGACACCGTGACAATAGATAATAAATAAATATAAAATCATGTGACACTTACAATGTGATCCATGTGGCCATGTGATATGAAGAGGAAATCCTGTGCTATAGCTCGTTGCGGACACCGCCCAATGTCAAAGGCCAACTTGACAGAAGGGAAGATCACACAGGTTTCATGCCCTCCTATTGACAACCCCTCCACAGGATAGCCTTCAATAATTAATCCCCTTTTTTTCTTACTCTCTAACAATGATTTATCCTTCTGGTTTGTATCTCTCGACAAAGATTCACTACTTCTCATTTCCATATTGCGGAGAATGGATGTATGCCAATCTAACCATTCACAAAAAAATAACAGCCACATAAGTCGTAAAAGTAGCAAACTAAATAGCAGAGTTAACAAAAGATGCAAAGCGGAGAAAAAAAAATCATAAACTTATGATCTAGAACATCAACTGCTGTCTTGAAAGCTGAGGGACACATCAAAAGGATTGCGTTTCCCACAGCACTAAGCCGATGCTCATCTCAGGACGGGCAAAAACAAAACAGCTCTCAGCAATTGGTTCCGGTCTTAAAAAGAAACCGAATACACCTTGCTGAAAATCATCGTGAATTTGAAGACCTAATCAATCAAACAAAAAAATGAAATTCATCCAGCACCAGCAAGTGAATATCCTGAATTTCACCATTTTTAAGTTACCAAAAGTCCCCAAAATCAACGTCCTACAATAGATTGTCAACTAGCAAGCTGCTAAAGGCAGGTACATGAATTTCTATATATGTAGTGGTGAAGATTAGATGATACGGGAGAGGCCAAAGTTCTGATAGACCAACGGCAGGCAGATGTCTGACATGGACATAATTAAGGATAGCGAAGATGATGACTGTGAACATGAAGATGATCTGAACAATGTTAGAAATGAGAGTGACCTTGAAAGTGATGTCGATTTTTGAACAATGATCCCTATAAATTAAAAATACCAATGACAGGAAGAAGAGACGGTAGCAATAGTAATATTGGAAGATGTTGATATTTGAGATAGGCCAAAGCTCAAGGAATTTTGGTCGAAAAAGATTCTGGTACTGAAGATATTTTAAGTGACTTGGAAAATGCAATGTGGAAATCAGTTTCAGTGCAAGAGCAAGGACCATATGGCCGGAAGTACGAAACTATGACTGCAGGATTCATGATGAGGAGGAAGGAGGTGCATACAAAACAAAGCAAGCAAATGACAGAAAGTGTCAACAACCAGAAAAACGGCGTGGTCGTGGTGGTAATCCTGGATTAGCTGAAACTGATTTAGAGTCATCCATGGACACAGATGGGAAGCCTAACAAAGAGCTAAGAACTTTCAACATATTAGAAGTAACATTGCTGGTCACTTCCACGAAAAGATGCCCAAACAATCTAAAGGTACAAAAAAGAGGCAATACATTCTCAAGCATATTATCAAACATCTTGAGTGCAACAAAACCAACCATGACCGCAGAAACAAACCTTCCGTGATTTAGCTAATACTTCATGATATGAAGTTCGTAACTTTTAATCAGATACCGCCATTACACACACCGACGTATGATCTCTGCAATCATATTTCGCAAGCTACACCCCAAAAGTCAGCACCCAGAAAGCTTATTAAATTCACAATGACGACACTAAAACACGAAAATTCGCACCGGCAACTAATCATACCGAAAAGATGAAATTCCGATCGATCAGAGAGTAGATGTCAGGAGTAGAAATCAGTTCCGCCGGCGACTTTGCTACTGTTTTCGATTACAGAATTTCGGGATTAGCTTCGGTGGGAGGCCTCCAAATCTCGGACGTCAAATCTGAAAATATCGTTTCGACTCCTCAAGTTCATGAAATTAAACTTTTCTGACCCATCTTTTAAGAAGTTACGAATGCTAGGGCTACAAATGTTAAAATCGCAATACTAGCCTCTTACTTTCTATATAAAAAGTTGAATACATCAACTCCCGCTCTTATTTTTATCGAAACGGTGTCGTTTTTTTATTCGAGCATCTGTGACACAGAGTTAAATTCAGATCGGTATTTGGATTCCTTTACAATTGCAATGTATAAAATGTCACTCTGAGACTTGCAAATTCAAAATGGGCATTTCAAGATTGGGAGCCGGAGATCCCGCGATACATTTCGGTGACCGGTAAAATCAGCCGCCGGCCGGCTCCCTAAGAAAACAATACGAAAATGGGAACAAGGGGCCGCCTAGCTTAACTAGCTCACAAGTGAATGAGAGCCATTGCAGCCTGAGTGTCTGACTTGTTGTTTCACTACTACTTAGGATTCACATGTTACAACAATACAACAACCTCTGCGGTTACGGCAGGGTTCGGGTTTTTCTATGTGTGTTTTTGGTATCAACAAGGCTGGTTCGCTTTGCAGCTCAGCGCGCCTGAGTAGCGCGTCAGCCTGGTCACATACGACCCTGGCTTGGCCGGGATCACATCGTCCGCTTGGCTCTTCAAGGGACCCCCCGACTGCACGAAGAAGGCCCCGTTCATCATCAGGTCTTCCTCCGATCTCCACGTCCACGTCTTCCACTCGCTCTCCGGCGCATAGTCCCTCTTCGTCACCTCTTTCGCTGCCTCGTTGGGCGGTGCGATGAAGCGGTTTCCCTGGCTGATGATCGTGGGGTGCTGGCTGCCTCCGATGGCGTACATGAGCCAGTGGGTGTAGTCGTTGTTCACCACGTGTATGAACCCCCAGCGCGCCCGCGGCATCCGCTGAACCAGGCCTTGCCCGAAGTGGTTGAACGCGACCGTCACTTGCATCACAGAATCGCCCGAGTAGCTATCGCTCGCACCGAACAGCATCACCTGGTTATGATTCAATATTAGCTACCTTATCTTCTCTTCACCGAGCCGATTTATATATAGGAAGCTTACGTCGTTATGGTGGGTAAAATGGCCGTTGGAGATGGTGATGGCCGTGGAGGCCATGATGATATCGATCAGTCCATCTTGACAGTTGGACATGGAAACGTGATCGACCCATATGTCGGAGGATCCGTAGATCGAGATGCCATCACCGTCCGCCCGCGTCCGGAGGCCGTAGTGGTCCGCCGAGTCGCGAATCAAGCCTCCGTTGCTGGCCACGATGTCGCGGATGTGGAGGCCGTGGATGATCACATTCTTGATGAACTGGATAGTTATCCCGGCCCCTTCGACGATGTACACGTTCGCTCCCCGCGCATCGATCGTCTTGTCGCTGGTCATGATCAGCTCCTCGCTGAGCCTGATCACCATGTCGCGAGCGAATATGATCCAGAGCGGGCCTGGCTGGATCACCGCGTGGCGCAGGGTCCCGGGCTTGGGATTCACCATGTCGTCGTCCGAGGAGTCCGTGACCGTGTAGAATTTCCCGTTCTTGCCCCCGATAGCCTTGCGGCCGAATCCGAGCGCGCAGCCCGCTAGCCTTTTCCGGTTCTGCATCCAGTCCTTCTGGCACCTCCAGCACCGGTCGATCGGGTTCGTGGCCACGCACCCGCCGCCAGTTTTCTTCAGGTTTCGCCTCGTGCTGTTCGCGCCTTCCACCGCCCTGCGTCACAATAACAAAAGCGAGGCAATTCTTAGGTGAATCATGTTCATCACGAGCAGAAACATAGCTGGTGAAGAAGATGAGACATGTCTACTTGTGCACGTGCGAGTTGAAGTTGTCTGTGACAACGTCAGGATTCGGATCATAAGCCTCCTTCGAGGCATTATGAGCCTGCTCGGCGCGCTGCTTCCAGACGTCGTCGAACACGGCGATGTCGGCCTCCAGCCTTGGCACCAGAACAGCGAACACAAAGCACAGAACCAACACTAAGCCCCATCTCACACCTTCACCCTTATTCAGCACCTCCATTTTTACTCCTCCTTTACTTCAATTCCTCTATTCTCTTCCTCTACCCTTGTTCAGATACATGCGGCCTCGGCCTCGGCCACCGGCAAGCCTACGGTTCGGATTACTAAGAATGTGGTGTGGGAGTTTCGCCGATTTTTCAGAGTTCCTGGTTAAGATGGATGAAGATTATAAAGTTTGAGGCTATGAGGTATCAAGCTGTTTATATAGGAGCAGCAAGAGATCTAAATGAGGAGAAGATTTCAATGGAGGGAGTGAAGGAAGGTCAGCCTCTCTTGCAACCAATGGTCGAATGTATTTGGGGTCATCATCCAAATATGTCTGATCCAATATAGTTTATATTGTAACACATGATCATAATTTTTATATCAATGTAGTTTCGAGAAAGGCTATACAGTGTTGCTGAACTGCACAACCTCAAACTATAACACATGCACGCAAACTAACAACCGGGAAAGGTCCCCGGCTGGCTCACACCGGTAAAAGCAAGAAAACGGTTTGGGTAAGACTTCATTTGGGAGATGCACTGACGGGGCGAGTGTTACTGAATCGAAGACTGGAGAAGACCGTCGCGGATTTGGGAAGCAACGTCGCGAACTGCTCCAGGTCCGTGAGGGATGAAAACCGCTGAGGATTTGGAGGAAGCGCCGATTTCCTTCATGGTGTCGAAATATTGGGTGACCAGGACCATGTCCATGACATCCTTAGCGGTGGTTCCGGGCACGTTGACTGAGAATCCCAACACGCTGTCCCGCAGACCGTCTACGATTGCTTGACGTTGGCGAGCGATACCCAGACCTGAGAGATACTTCGCCTCAGCCTCACCCTCAGCGCGCTTGATCTGCAGGATCTTTTCAGCCTCCGCCTTCTCTGTAGCCGCCACCCTCAGTCTCGCAGCTGTCAGGTTTACACTCATTCAGCACATATTTCTAAAAGGCATACTAACAGCGGTAACATTTCAGCTGTTATCATCACTTCTTACCAGCATTAATCTCGTTCATGGCCCGCTTAACATGCTCATCTGGTTCGATATCGGTAATGAGAGTTTGCACGATCTCGAATCCGTAGGCAGACATAGCCTGCACGAAAAACGCGGAAGAGAAAACCATAAGAATGCCGCTCATGGAAACACGAATTAAGTAGGCAAGAAAATGCTACCTTCTCAAGCTCGTCTTCCACAGTTTTTGCAATTTCGTTTTTCTGCTCGAAAACATCATCGAGAAGGAGCTTCGGGACACTCGCTCTGATGACTAAACAACGCAAAGTCGCATATGAGCTGGGAGGACGTGGTGAAAGAAAATGGGTATCAATCGAAACTAGGAATGCGGAAGGTTATGTTACCATCGAAAACATAAGCCTGGATTTGGGTCCTCGTGTTGCTCAGCTTGTAGAAGGCGTCACTTGCTTTGTCCGCCAGCGCACGATATTGAATCGACGCCACGACATTGACAAACACGTTATCCTGGAGGGAAAAAAACCACAGTAGAAATCTCAAAATGTCGCCAAAGGTCAAACATACAACCAGCCTTTGGGCGGAGAAAGGAACAGACCTTTGTTTTGGTCTCGCAGCGCACATCCAGCTGCTGCAGCCTGAGGGAAAGCTGGCCTGCTACCTGACTTCCGAGGAACCAAGGTAAGCAGTGACATCCGGGCTGAAGAACATCGTTAAACTTACCGAATCTCTCCTTGATGACTACGGTGGACTGTTCGACTTGAATGCAGCAAAACAAATTTCCCATCTTCACGATTCTGTTAACAAACATAAAACGCCAGACCTCATTAAAGCATTCCGAAATCAATAAGCAGAGGCAGTGCACGCGACTACGTTTTCTGACACATTCATCGTACCATCTAGCAGGAAAGTAACTAACAAGAACCCAGTTTCTCTTTTCTTCCTTAAACCTATCCATTCAAGTGTTATACACTCGTGATCCGAAATCCTAACCAGGAGTTTCATCCGTAAATCTATTCATCCGTAAAATCAACAACTGATCTTGCTATGAATACACCTTGGCAGCAAGATTGTCCTAGGCAATCAATCTGTATGATTAAACAAGTCAACAGGCAACGTGACTTATATGCCCAGAATTCGCCTATAATTCGAAGAACCACAAACTCCAAGAAAGAAGGAAGACTTACAACTTACAAGGCTGGTGAACTTGAAGAAGGGAGGATAGGATCAGAAAATCTAAGCACGAGGACTTAATATAGAATGCTGCACAGAATGAAGCATGCCTGGATATGCCTGCTTGGTCATATCCGCAGAGTAGGGTCACAACGCCATTATTGGATTAAAACCCTGAAGTCAACGAGGAAAAGTCGTTGTTCTCACTTTGTGCCATTGAGATAATATCAACCAAAATATCTGAGCTGTAGTTTGCAAACACAGTTGGCCATGACAACAACCCCATTACAATATTCTTCATCACATCATTTGAGCCATAAGAATACAATTACAAAAATCATGGGAAAAGATAAATATATAATCTTGCTGTTCACAGCAGCCAATACATCCAAAAAACCAAATCAGATCCTATTTTTTCTTTACAAAAGTAACCAATAAACTAAGAAACCCAAAAAATTCTTAAAATTATATTTTTGTAAAAATTTTAGCTGATTTTAAGTAACCCAAACAAGCTGGGAAACACTGTTTAGAACTGAACTAGGGTTTGAAATCTAAAAACAAGAACAGATAAAATGCGAATACGACCCAGAAACAATTGAAACATGAATGCCGTCGTGCTGACAGAGACAGCAACAGCGTGGCTTCCAATTGGCTCAATCGCGTTGGAATTTTCAACTGGGTGGGACAGCGCGGCAGAAAGCTGACAGCTTGAATTAAAATATTCAGAATGGAAATTTGATGGGAATTGCCAACGGCGGATTCTTATGAGTATGAGCATCGTGAAAAGATCAGCGGACTGAGAAATGGGGAGGTTTTTTTAAGTTGAGGGAATTTACCTGGCGATTGCGGAGTTGGGGCACTGAAGCTTGCTGGAGTTGACTTGGAGATGGAGACTTAGAAGGCGACGAAGATTTTGATCGAAAGTTCATGGAAATGGCGGTGACGGGTTGTTGGGCCAGCGGAACACAAGATCAAAGCCCAGTCAAAAGGCCCGGTGACTCGGCCCAACAATGCAATCAATCGAACTTGAATGGAAGGGAAGGAGCAATATTGGCGCGCAAACTACACTGAACCGAATAAATAGGGCCATGATAGTCAGGAATTCTCAGCTGTTTCCGTCAGACTCAGCCGTTCCTGTGACAACGAAAGACAGGAGTTGAGAGGAAGAGGTGGATTGATCAAAACGACGCAGTTTTGAGGGTTAAATGTCTGTCAAAGGGACGACGTCGTTTCCTTCTATTCTTGTTGTAATCCCGCCTACAGGAAACGATGACGTTTCCTGCATCTCCCTTTTCCCTCTTTCTCTTCTCCTCTGTTTTCCTGTGTAAATATCGATCCCTGCTTCTCAGGATCTTAGTTTGAGTTCATTAATAAAGCTAAGGTTTATTTACACCCGATCTCTTTCTTTGTGTCAGGAATCTGTCAGTTATTGTGTGGAGAGGGTAGTTTTGGGAATATAGTTGGATTGGGATGCTGAATGAATGCTTGGTTGTTTGATATGTTTATGTTAGCTTCAGATGGAAGAGGTGGAGAAGAAGAAGAAGACAAGTCTGGAACGGTAGACGAGATTTCCGGGGGTAGGAATCGCCAGTGCTGGCCTAGGAAGTTGCAAGAGTTGAATCTGTTAGCCCTTATGCTGGTGAGTTTCATTTGAACCAAGTTACTATCTAATTACCGCGTAAATTGAGAGGTTGTGCTTAGGTGGTTCGTAGCGTAAAAATGTATGTGCTTGGTGTAATGCTTACTTCACCTATTCCAGACTAAACCAACTTACCAGTTACAAGGTCGGAGAATGTTTGTAATGTTGAGTATGTCACTTGGCAAATATCCCACATCGGCTAGTGAGGGGAAGAGAAGGTGACTTATATTGGATTGTTGAACCATGACTTACAAGCCTGGGCTTTTGAGTCACAAGAGGGATACAATCCAATATGAGCCGACCCGAAAATTCAACATGGTATCAGAGCCGACGGTTCAATCCGGGACCAGGGATAAGTGTTGAGGCCAAGAAAACGAATAGAGGCACCCCAAGAACGAAGGACGTTGCAGGGCGGCGTAAGTGGCTCGCAACGAGTGCGAGTAAACTGGCTGGGTCAGAGAGAGTCGCAGGGCGACTAAGACGTAGGTTAGACCCCAGAGAGCGGGGGAGACGCAGAGGGCGCACCTACGATGAGGACGCATGCCACGAGGAGGGGCATAGCGAAGTATTGATTGAGGGGGAGCATGTGATATTTCCCCAAGTGAGGGGGGGATTGTTGAGTATGTCACTTGGCGAAATATCTCACATCGGCTAGTGAGGGGAAGAGAAGGTGACTTATATTGGATTGTTGAACCATGACTTACAAGCCTGGGCTTTTGAGTCACAAGGGGGATACAATCCAATATGAGCCGACCCGAAAATTCAACATGTAAATCGTCTATTCGAAATAGAGAATCTTTTTGAATGGCACGTGTGGTGTCAAAACTCAATACACATTCAGTGGCTACATCAAGTTTTGTCTGCCCTGCTGACCCAGTTTATTACTTAAATTGTATCTTGCTGTTGTAACTTTGTGTTATAATTCTTCTGTTTGAAGCACGCCTTTTTTGTGTAATGTCACTGAAATATCTGCGTTATACTGTATAGTTTGGATTGGTTGCTCACAGAGTATATCGTGCTTTAGCTGTCCTTAGACCTCAAGCAGTTGCTGATCACAGAAAATTTCTTGCTTCATTGGGATGGCCGCCTCCGATATATAATAAGGAATCTCCGAATTCTGATGCAAGAAATGCGACTGTGGCTGTGGCATCATCATTCTTTAGATGCTACTTTTATGATTCTATCCTCACTTATCCGTTGGTGATGGAAGTCTTCTTCGGGCAGGGTTGGGAATGCCATGGCTGTGGGTTTAAGTCATTCGATGACTTAGCTCACAAAGGAATCACTGCAAAAGCCATGCCATGACTGAATTTGATTTTTTTATCCCACATCGACAAAACTCTTCGGAAACGAATAAGTTCGAGGAATAAAAACCAAACCACAGAACTTTTAAAGTCACTTACCTGGACGGGGTGGACGGGTGATCAGAAAGGCATGTGGCCTAGGTATATGATTCCCATTGCACTTAGGGAATGCATTTGCTTAACATCTCCCCATGTGGGAGAGTGTACGTCATAATTTGTGCCAGTGGGGGCTTGTGTCCGCGCAGCCCCTGATCAATGTTCTAAGTAAACATTTAAGTTACAATTTTATTAGCAAATGTTTTGGTATATTAAGGTTTGATAACAAATTTGATGTTGTTAGCCTCAACGATATTCTATTTATGTTGCATAGTCTTTGGACTCGGACTATGCAAATAAATGTTCAGAACAAAATTATGTGGATGAAGGCTGTAAGGTTGTGTTTGGTTTAGGGAAAGTTGTATGGAAAGAAAATTTTGATGGAAAATAGAATGGAGTTCAAATTCCTAATGGAATTCATTTCATTTTGAAGACTCGGAGATCTTCCTTACTTGCTCCGGATCCGTGGGTGCCGCGATACTTAGGAACTCAGCAGACGATGTAGTTTCGGCTTTCTGTCTGAGCTCCATAAATAGAGTTGTGTTAGGAGGCGTCCCAAATGTGCTTCGACAGGCCATTCGCATAGCAGCATAGAAGAGTTTAAGAATCACGGAGTTCCAGTAGGATAACAAGGTGGGCAATGGTCTCGATAGGTATTAGAGCATAGTCTCCCTCAAACACCCTGCTGCTTTCAAGATCATTCCAAAGACTTGCAATGCTTCGACGCGCAGCCTCATCAACTTAGAGGTCTCAGACACAAACCTAGCTTTATGGAATTGCGGCAGAGAGCTTCCTCATAATTGTTTCTTACTAGTTGAGCAGGACAAAAACTTCCTGTATCGTGTCCAAGTTTGTTAAGTCTTTTCGGCTCTCGGTTTATTCTTGTTAGCGTCTTGCGCAGTGGTTATGTCTTTGTAGGCGCTTTGCGCCCCATACTTCTTTAAAAAAAAAACATCACAAGTGTCTTTCCTTACATACTGATTTTTAAGGGTAATTCGTTATCCAATTCTTGTGATCTATATATTGTTAGATTCGTATTGATATCTAGTTTCATTATCCATTTTTCGATTGGCCACCCGACCTTATAATAATGTCATTGTGATCAATAAGAGATCTCAAACCTGCTTGTCAAAGAACTAACCGGTGACACTCTGTACAGGTCCGAGCCCGGATGGTTGTGTGTCTGTCGACAAACTTCTTCTAATAAATTTTGCTCTACAACCCATTTTGGCTTGGATGGCTGATTCTCAAAGCCTGAATAAGATGAGCTACAAAAATGCTACACTTATTATCTTCTCGTCTTTCTGAGTCCGTAGAGGCTGTAACTTTCTTGCAAGACTTTCAGCTGAGATCTATCAATTTTAGGCTAGTGGAGCTGAAAGATGACACCAATAGAAAAACTCCTGCTGTTTCAAGCAAGTTTTGCTTCGAGTTGATCACCGCCTAAATGCCCGCAAAAGCTAGTGGCAGTGCACTTTCACTAATGGACGCAACAGGCATCAGCACTGCATGCCACAGATGTCCTTCATCCATCTCCAGAGAACTCACCAGTAAAAGCATGTAACACTGCTGCGCAATTTCTCCTCCATTCGTAGCTTCCCAGCGTGGATCGGTGCTTTTCAACAGGCCCCATGCACAACGCATTATTGCTTTTCGAAAAGGGAATAATATGTGGTGCTGGTGTTATCTGATCTCACTGCTATTCCTCTACAAGTCTTCTGTAAGGAAATTAAAGAAGAGTGAGATAAGGCATGGGCGAGATCAGAAGGGTTTGGACTGGGATTATAGAGGGCCTCGATCAAAGCTTAAAGAAGGGTAGGGTTTAATGTTTGCTATTGGACTAATTTAATTTTGCAAAATAAAATTTTATAAATTATTATTATTATAAGAATTGGACTCTCGTGCCAAAAAACTTCGTAGTTTTATCATTCAAAGTAAATAATATTATGTTCACAGTAATAATATGATCAGTTGTATTTAATGATTTAAACAAATTCATATAAAGCGGCAATCTAAATTAGTTGAAACTTCTTTCATTACACTAATTTATCAATTTGGAATTGTAATTGTGGAAGCAGTAGTTGTTCATGAGAGCTCTTTTAATAAAAAATTTTCCTCCTTGTTAAAGAGATTAGATTCTCAATTTGAGTGGCCTTTTGAGTTCCATCAAAGCTAGTATAACTATCAACAACGTGTTGGTTTAATAGTTTGTGATGTTGTCTAACAATTTAAGGTCATGAGTTCGAATTTTGGCGGTACTGTGTAAGAACACAACTATCGATTTGAAGGGGATGTGGAACCTGACCACAAAAAAAAAATGCAAAACACCAATAAACGTACAACAGAAGGAAAATGAAATGTAATTATAATGTTTTTTGATATTTTTATTTGTATTTCATACAGTAATCAAACAAATAAATAAACAAACAGAGGGAGAGAAAAATGAAATTCTCACAAAAATCATTTGAAAAAACGGATATGTTCAAGAGTATTCAAGTTATATAACCGAATGACTAAAATTATGTCATTTTAAATTATGCTTAAGGTTTTATGGTTTCAGAGTTTTTTTATTTGTAGAATTACAGTGTTTCTAGGGTTTTGGTTTTTTTTATTATTTTTAGTTTTTATATTATAAGATTTTTGGAGTTATGAAACAACACTGTTTTAAAGAAATTTTAAAAAATTAAAAATATGAAACTCTAATATCAAAAAATCTTTCAGGATTACAAAACACATAAAAGTTTAAAACTCCTAAAAACCATTCAAAGTAGCTCGAAGCATGGAGTGATTGTCACCATCTTTTATTTAGTGAGCCAACAAAAAATTAATTGACATATTTCATCTTAGATTTATATTTATAGTTAATTTAACTAGATTAAAGAGGTATATAATATTAAGTAAACATGAAGTCAACGATATGGATAATCGAATTTTTTTTATTAAATATATAAAATTTAACAAATAATATATATAAAAGAAAAATTATTAAAAAAAATAAAAATATTAATAAATATTTTTATATTGATATTATTTAAGATATAAATAAAATAGAAAAAATGATTAAACAATAGACAAATATGAGAAAGAAATACATTATTATTCATTTTGGGGAGCTAAATTTCCCCCACCCATTCCTTACTATTGTTTCTTTACAATATCTTCAAATTCAAAAAAAAAAGTTAGAAATTAGGTTGAAAATGTCTCAAACCATAAGAAATGAAGACCAGTTGTGCTCGAAGTGGATAAGCATATTCACAAAATTGTATGAGTTTGTGAGATCGATAATGCTTTTTAAGTACCTATTGAGTTTGGTTAGTTAAAATTTATCGGGAAAATTTGAGGAAAATAAAAATTTATTAGAAAATGCAATGAAAATTTTGTGAGAAAATAAAAAGAAAAATTTGTAAAATATATATATAATACAGGAATAAAAATTTATTTAAAATAAAAATATTTTAACATTTTCACACTATTTTTTACCCCTAACCAAACAAAGACAAAAAGATAAATTGTTTGGGAGAATACATTTTACTTCAAATTCCCTTTCCACCAAAATTTTCTAAATCCAACACATCTATTTCTATTATATTATATTTTACTAAATACAGGATTCTTATGATTTTTTTCATTACAAAAACTGAATGACAACCGATAATAATTGTGTCCACAACAATAAACACAATCTATCTAAAAAATTTATATATAAATATCATGATCAGTCTTATAACTCATAATAAATAACGGAACCGTTGATGCACACTCATGTTTGATTTTGGATTTTTAGATTGAGCTTTTTGGATTAAGATTTTTTTTATGAGTTCGATGAACGATTTTTTGTGATAGTAAATATTTTTTGGGTTATTAAACATTTTTCTCGACATTGAAAATGTTTCTAAACGTATATACATATTTTTTTTTTTGAGCTGGAGTTTTATGAGTTGAGTTTTTTAGGTTTTTGTGTTTATGAGTTTGATCTTTATTGAAATGATGAGTGATTATGATATAGCAAATATTTTTTTTAAGTTGTGAAATTGGATAGATAATAAATATTGTTAGGAAATTAATCTCAAGCAGTCAAACACTCTGCTGTAAGAGAAGTTATTATCTTGATTACCATTCAACAATTTACACGTGTGTCAATAATTATAAATTCTATTAAAATTATATACCATTTAACAGGTATTGCATTGTGATAAGTTAAAAATTTAATAACCTCCGTGGCAGTAAATTGTTTGACTATTTAGAATACGAATCTTTTTAAGATAGTAATTATTTTTCTAGGTTTGACTTTTTTAAAGTTTGGTTTGTCTGATTTTAAACTTGTTGAACAGTGTAATATTGCTGGGTTTATAAACGTTATTTCTAGATAGATAGTATTTTTTTCCGAATTTATATGAACATGAGTTTGAGTTTACTATTTAATAATTATGGGTTTAATGAATAATTTTAGATTAATGAATATTTTATTCAATAACCATCAATTGGTGAAACACCTGTGTGCATCGTGAACACAATAAATAAAATAAAATTTTATTTTATTCATGTGGTGACATTTGTTAACTATATTCACTGTAAAAAAAACGTGATGACAAAATTCAAAAATTATTTATTATTTTACCATCATTCATCAAATCTAAAAAATATATTCAGAGAAACCGAACTCTGAAAAATTGTGTACAAATTCAGAAAATCAATGTTTATTACTCTGAAAAAAAAATTCAGTATATATTAAGGGGAAACGGATATAACCCGTCAGGATATATAAGCTATGTATCATAGCGGCTCAAATGACTTCATTTTGACTCGTGTTTAGGTTTTAGGTTTTATGATTCAAATTGTCTAATATTTTAGAGTTTCTAGGGTTTTGGGTATTTTTATTGTTTATTCTTTTAGCATTTTTAGAATTTTAGGATCAATAATTTTAAAGTTGTGAAACGACGTCATTTTGAATGAGTTTGGAAATATTAAAAAACACTACAAATATGAAATTCTGAAATCAAAACATCTTTAAAACCCTAAAATAATAAAAATTCTAAAATTTAAAAATTCTAAATCTCAGAAAAATAATTTAAAATGACATCACTTTAACCGCTAAGTATATAATTTATATAACTCGACAGGATATATTCACTAAACTCATATATTAATTATTATAAAAGTTTATAATTTGAGGTTAACAAAATTGGGTGTTGTTGAAGGAATAATTTTTTTATATAAAAAACTCATAAGACGTCACGAATCACGAGTCGTTTCTACTCACGGGGCCCACGTGACCCCACATCGTAGTCGGATGTCGATTTCCGAAGGAAGAAGATAGGGTTGAAAATGAGCTGATATACTCGCGAGCTCGTAAATAAATTCGGTTAGTACTCGCTCAAAATTTGTTTGTTGATAAATGAATCGATCACAAATAATAATTATAAGCTTGTTTAATAAATGAGCCGAACATGAGCAAGGGGTGCTCGACTCGCTTATATTCGCGAACAAGCTCAATATGAAGCTCGATAAAAAGCTTAATAACTCTATTAAAAAGATCGGGGGCTTACCGACTTCTGTTAAAATGTAACTCAAATTTAAACATATCGATCTATCATAACAAGAGTTAAAAATTTGAAATTAGTGAAGATGACAACAATAATTAATATAAACTCTGTCTAACATAACTGAAATAAATGTAACTTATGTATATCATTTGGGCCAAACATGAACCATAAGAAATTTAACTCGTTTATGTATTCATTTAAAAACTTCATTTAAGCTCGTTTAGATTCGATTATGAACCTTTTTTATAAATTTATAAAATTACTAGTCAATAAAATAAGATTTTTCAACGAGTAACTCATTTAAAACTTGTTCAAACTTATTTAAACGCTCGTTTTTCATATATATTAAATTTTATATTATAGCAATCCAAATACTCGAGTAAAGCTTGAACTCGACTCAAACTCGTTAAAATTAAACGAGCCGAGCTTGAACATGTATTTTAAAAACTCGCTAAAACTCGACTCGAGCTCGAAGTCATAAAATTTTAAACGAACAAACAAGAACAATTTACTACTCACCTAGTTTGAAACCTTAAAGAAAGAATATTTACACGATTCCTCGCAGGGTCATTCTCGTCATTTGACACCCGAGCATAACGTTAAATCAACTGCTTGTCATCTCCATTGTCGTCGACGACCGATTCCAAGCTGTCTCTCTCTCTCCACCTCTCCATCACTGCGTCCCCCAGCAGCCACCAATCTCTAACCTTGCCGCTACCCCCTCGTTTTTTAGCCTCTTCTGACCGACATGGGGGTGAGCTGCCGCCGGTGCTCCAGCACTTCCCACATCACCGAGATCATCATCACCAGCTTCTTCCGCCACAAGTTTTGACGCAGACCCACCTCCTCTCTCTCTCTCCCTCTCCCTCTCCACTTCATCTTCGTCGATTAGGCAGTAAATTCGCGAGCTTGCTTGGGTTAGGGTGATTTATGGGGACCGGCGGTGGTCGGGTTTTCATGACCGGGAATTTGACTGGTTGCAGCGAATCCATGACTCCGGCTTCCAATCCTCCGAAGGCCGCCTTGTTCCTCGCCGGACCATCTCGATTTCTTGGTGAGATTTTCGTTCATGTTTTTTTTTGTGTGTAAAATTCAATTTGTGCACACCAGGTGTTTGTGTTTATCACTGATCTGAATTTTGATTCAGTAGTTTGAATTAATTGTGATGTATGGAACTTCTTATTGGTAGTATTGATGTGGAGATGTTTGATGATCGTCAGAAACTGACTTGTTGATCTGCTGATTGAAATTGACTTCTTGATTGTTGTATGGGAGTTTGGTCTGAGTTGGATTTGTCTGTGGCGTGTTGTGTGTTCAGGTTCTGGCTCGGCCATGATGAGCTTTGAAGATGTGAATGGATCCAAGGGCCGGGGCGCCAGGTCGTTCTTCACTGCATTTGATCAGGATGATAACGGGGATGAGGATTATGAGGAGTATCTCAATCAGGGTGGGAAGAAGAGGCGGCTTTCGGTTGATCAGGTCCAGTTTTTGGAGAGAAGTTTTGAGGCTGAGAACAAGCTGGAGCCTGACAGGAAGATCCAGCTAGCGAAGGAAGTCGGGTTGCAACCTCGACAGGTTGCGATATGGTTTCAAAACCGCCGCGCCAGGTGGAAGACCAGGCAGATGGAGAAGGACTACGACGCTTTGCGGGCCAGCTATAACAGCTTGAAGTCAGGCTACGATGCCCTTGTTCAAGAAAATGAGAATTTGAAGGCTGAGGTATTTGTTTCATTCACTCCCCGTCAGGGCGCAAATGCTAGTTTCGATCGCTGATCCGTGATGTTGTTATCAGGTAGGGACGCTGTCTGAAAAACTGGCTTCCAAGATGAACCCTTTGCAAAATGCTGAACTATCGGAAACAAGCAAACACTCAGCAGCGCTCCCCGACAACCCTGTTTCGAATTCAGCATCAGAAGCGGAAGATTCCGAATTCCCACTTGCGGAGCGGAAGCCGCTGGACGATTTCACATCCGCCAAGAGCGACGTTTTCCAATCAGACAGCCCACGTTACACGGATGGGGTGTACTCCCCGCGCTTGGAGCATGTGGATTCTTCCTACATGTTGGAGCCTGATAATAACTCAGACCTTTCCGAAGACGATAGCCTTCCGAAGGCGTATCTCCCCTCATCTTTGTACATGCTTCCGCTCGAGCATCATGATTATACTGACCCGTCCGCGGCAACCTCGTCTACTTTCGGATCCGCCCATGAGGACCATCAGCCCTTCTGGTCATGGTCATTCTGACCGATTGCTCCGGCCTCTTGGGACGCCCATTGTTGTCCGAAACATCCTCAGCCTGAACTGAAGTAGTAGCAATAAGGGCTCAAGTCTAAAGACACCCATACCACGTCTCATTTTTTTCCATGTACATTTACTTTGCATATTGTATTATGTAACTTTGCCTTTACATTTGGTCATCTCTTTTTGCTCTTCATGTGTAATTAAATAGAAATATTTGCTCAAAATGAAAACTAGTGAACTTGACATTAAGGCTATGGAAAAATATAAGAAAAGTTTCGAATTATTTTTTATTTAAATAAGTAATGAGAGATGAGAAAGAAAATGAAGTAAAAATGGTTAATCCTGAGATTTTTAAATAAGATATATGGTGGCGTAAAAATTTTTCATTTCGTTTTTCTCCATTTGATAAAAAATAGGTTAAATGATGCATTTGTCCTCATTTTATTTTCTAAATTTAAGAATAATTAAATAAAAAATTATATATTTTCTCTTCTCTCCCAAATACTCTCTAACTCTGAATGAACTAATTCTTCTTCTTTCTTCTCTTCTCATTTCAACTATTTGCTCACTTTCTCTTAAGCAAAGCTCAAATATATGTTGTATGAAGCTGAAATAAAAGTTAAAATGAGACGAGCTCGAGACGTGTGATGAGATAATCTGATATTCAAATAACATATTTTTGGAATTTTTAAGTTTCTATAATTAAATACTAAAAAGACTTCAAAAATAGGTTTGTCTTATTTAGCTGTATTATATCTCGAGTCTACTACATTTAAAAAATTAAAATTTAAAATTCATATATAAGATAAATTTAAATATGAATTATAATAACAATTAAAACTTTGACAATTAAGTTTCTTACAAATTAAATAAATAAACCAAAATGGTCCACACTACTAATCTACAACTCATTCACGAACCGTAAGGCGGGGGCATACGCTATCCGGCGAAAACGGCACCGTCACGTCAAATCTGGCACCACCAATCAAAACCATCCTTGCACGTGTACGGTTGAGATGACGCGAAGTGGCGTCACGATGACAGCCATGTTTCCCGCTCTTTTAAATTGTATGGTGGCGTGTTGTGTCGCGATCGAAGACAGCGAGAGGTCGGCTGAGACGAGAATCCCGCCAAGCGACGTGCGTGATGGACCCACACGGACGGAACAGAGCACACGTGGCTTAATGTAATTTGGCATCACCATTGATAAACAAGAGATAGTTTGGAATTTATGATAATGGTTTATATGAATTATTATAAATGCAATTTAAAATTTATATTAGAAATTTAAGTCAATTTTCTTTTACTCTTTTTATAAATTTGAACAATTCAAACCGTAATTAAAAAATAATAATACTAATTGAGATTGAATGTAGATAGAGGGGAGTATGAAAACATTTTTAAGTGATATAAATGACATTTAAATTTACAAGAGATTATAAGCGAAAAATTAATCTTTGAAAATGTATATATCAGTGAAAATTGTAAAATTTTCTATACATAAATTTTTAATTTTATTGAAATGGAGTGATTATTCATTACCCTATTTCTGTGTTTTATTTTATTTTATTTTATCTTATATTATTTTATTATGCTTTATCAAATCCTTAATCCTGTGTCATATCCTATTTCATCTCCCTTAAATCTTGTTAAAAATTTAAAATATTATATTAAGTTAGTACATAATAAATTATTTTTTTTTTAATTTTTAATGCAACTTTTTTCTTACCCATTTCAGCATAAATAAAACACTAAATTTTTCGTACGTAAAAAACAGAGTAAGGTCGTGCTAATTACTGTATATTATTTTCATTTGTAAGGGAAATTAATTCATTATAAAACTACTGAATATAGGGTTTAGGGTTTTTAAATACTTGTCTGTGTAACGTTCATTTTTTGGCACATAGTTGTAATTCGCAATCAATATTTACTAATGACAAATCAATAATATACTCTATGAGTATAATGTTGTAAAAAATATTAGACTGAGATAAATCGACAAATAATATATATTAATAAAATATTTAATAATTAAAGCCAAAAATTTCAAAAACATAGCCGTAGGAATTTTTCTTCATGAGTAGACCGCACTGCAAAAGTTCAAAAACACTGGAAGCACTCACACGTGAATCCCCGACAAGACAATAACAATGCATGTACAAACAATCTCATGAGATTTGAGCATGTAAAAACCTCGGCCGCGATCTTAAGCATTGGAGTTGTAGTCTGAGTGGGACTCGTAGAAGTCGCTCTGACAGGGAGACATCACCTCCTGCTCGAGCAGCTGCAGGATCTGCCCCATGGTCGGTCGATCATCCGGATTCGCATTGGTGCACCTCCCCGCAATCTCCAGCACCGCTTCGACCGTCTCCACGTCCGCGTCCCTGCATTTCTTGTCCACCACGTCTTCCAGCCGGTTCTGTTTCAACAAGGTGTTCATCTGCACGGTGGTATTCAACGCATCTGGAACCGGTTAGGGTTGTAAACAGCTATGTTTCGTGTATACGGACGGGATTTCTGGGGCTCGGGACTCACCCAGCCGACGACGTTCAATCCACGTTTTACGAACGATGGATCGGTGGGTCTCTTCCCCGTGACGAGCTCCAGCAGCAGCACTCCGTAGCTGTACACATCAGACTTTTCCGTAGCTATTCCGCTTTGTAGATATTCTGGTCAATAATCAACCAGATTAATTCAGTAATCCAAAACCAATTATTAAAAGTACCAAACGTACGTAAATAAGCTAAATTACAAAAAGAGGGTATGAATTACGACTACACTTTCTGAATTCCCATTAAAAACTAAAAAGTCATCTGAGACTAACCCGTAATTAATTATAGGGAAAAAACTCAAAAGAGGTTCTGAACTATCACTGTTTACCCAATTGCGATCAGAACTACCATGATTTCCATGGAAAAAAAAATTGGGCTGATTTTCTAAATTAAAATTTACCATTACATTGCAAACCTAATATTATTATAAGACACAGATTTATGTGCGAAAATTACGTCATTTGGTTATCAAAATAAATTATATCATTTTGCGCACATAAAGAAAACGACGTCATTTGTGTGTGAAAATTACGTCATTTGGTTATAAAAATAAATTATATCATTTTGCGCACATAAAGAGAACAACGTCTTTTGATAATGAAATGACGTAATTTTCACGCACAAATCTAAGTCTAATAGTAATATTAGATTTGAAATGTAATGATAAGTTTCAATTTAGAAAATCTATCTAATTTATTTTCATTGCACTTTTTTTAAAATCATGATAGTTGTGAACACAATTGGGTAAGTGTTGATAGTTGAGGACTCCTTTTGGGTTTTATCCTTAATTATATTACAATCCTAACTCCGATAAATTTCAGAAAAATTACGGTCCAATCTCTAATAACATAAACTAACACAATATAATAGAAAACAAAAAACATAGTATAATAAAAAACAAAAAACCTCATTTTTATACTAGCCCAAACCAGCACATGAAATAAAAAGGACAGTGTATAATTTTTTTGTGTTAGTTAATATTATTAGAGATCAAACTGTAGCTTTTAAACAAATTTATTAGGATAGACTGTAATTTAACTAATTACAGAACATTTTCAAATGACTTTTTACTACTCCAAATTGCAAAAATGATTTATGATAATTTGATAACGGAAAACTTTCAACAGGAAACATTTTTTTTTTTCAAAAAAATAATGGAATAAAAAAAAATTCAAGAAAAGACATTGTACCTGGTGCTAGGTAGCCAAAAGTGCCGGCGACGACGGTGGTGACGTGCGCGTCCTCGTCCACCAGAAGCTTAGCAAGCCCGAAATCTGAAACACGGGGCTCCAAGTCCTCGTCGATGAGAATGTTGCTGGACTTGATGTCCCGGTGGATGATTTTCGGGGAGCAGTCGTGGTGCAAGTACGCGATAGCGCGAGCCGAGCCCAGCGCTATCCTCAGTCGAGCCGCCCAGTCGAGGATTTTCACCTCCGGACCGGTCTCTACAAGCAAACCACAGCGTCAGTTCAGGAAAAAAATACAATGCAAGGAAATCGACGGAATGGTATTATCCATACCGTGTAGGAAATCG
>NQLW01000674.1:761189-785850 GCA_002312845.1 Kalanchoe fedtschenkoi | reverse complement strand
GCACTCAGTTCTTGAAGAGCTTGCTTCTTGACTTCCGTGTACTTCTTGGCCGCTCTTTCCTTCTTGGAGGGCAGGCGTATCCAGAGGACAACGAGTAGGACGACAAGTAGCAGACTCACAATCGACAAGGCCCCGATAATTGCGTATCTCAAGTAGTGCGAGGTGGAGCGAGAGGACCGCTTAATCGGGACTGTGGAAATCAAACGGTTTTCTAATCAGAATCTTCAAACACATCTAGCTAGAAAATGTCTTCACAGAAAATTTATAAGATTTGAATCGCACCTGCAGCGTTGTCGCTTTCAGCATGTGGCACGACTGCCGGGAATCCCAAAGAGTTTCGGCATGCTTTGTTCAACTGCCGTCCACAAAGATCTCTATTGCCAGCAAATCTGTGGAGCAAATCGTATGAGAGACATTGCGGTAAAAATGGAATGTATATAAAATCCTCTCAGCGAGTAAAAATTTGAGTTGAGGTACTTACGAATTGTTTCCGAATGTGCTCAGAACTCCAGTGTCGGGTATCTCACCAGACAAGAAGTTTGCGGATAAGTTTCTGAGAATGATCGACGCAATTGTCATCGTGAAGAAGAAAATAAATGCAAACTAGACACTTGCGAAAGAGTGTATATTCGAGAGAAGCTTACAGAAGCTGCAAGCGTGCAAGGCGGCCGATTGAGGAGGGCACTGAGCCCTTCAGCTGATTGCTCGACAGGTCCCTACACAAAGATGCAGCATATCAAGAGGGCGAAGTTAAAACATTGAAACCGGTTGCAAGATTTGAATGCATTCGTGCCACTTACAATATGGTGAGAAATGAGAGAGTGCCGATATCAGCTGGAATTTCGCCTTGCAGAAAGTTACCCCTCAAGTACCTAAAAACCAGTTCAGTCGAATGAGACAAGACACGAAATAAATCACAAAGTTAGAAGACAAGGCGAGCCATGTCTCGGAGAGTTAAACGCGCTCACAATGCTCTAAGCTCGGTGCAGTTCAGAAGCTCGATGGGAATGGTTCCGTGCAAGCTGTTCTGGTGAAGAGCCCTGGCCGTCAACAGGTGTGAAAAAATCAATTCAGTTCGAGTAAAAGAAACGTTCAAGGATTATCCTATAACATCGATAGTTACTATTATATTTATCATTGTAACCTGATTGACTGATACACATTGCCAAATCTAGTTGAATCTTGTAGTGCTCTTTACCGATTTTCATTTTGTTTATTAGACCGATTTCTCAGTCGAAGCATAATAAAATTGATCCGAAATGCGAAGGCTTTCATATGCTGACCAGGAATTCAAGAATCAAAACGTGAAAATGCAAACTGAATCCATTAGTTTAGGAGACTCACAATCTCTGAAGTCTGCTGAGCTTCCCAATGCTGGGTGACAATGTGCCTCCAATTTGCATATAAGGCAAGTTTCTAGAAGAAAAAATTTGACGAAATTAATGAAGGAAATCAAAACATGGTTGACAGAGAGGAGCTGGATTTACATAGAGCGGACTCTTCTGTCTGCGCCATCATAGCAAGTGATGCCAGTCCAGTAGCACGGATGCTCATCTGAGCTGACCCAGTTGCTCAGGACGTTTTTGGTGTCGTTGAAGCTGCTCTTAATCTCCAGCAATGCCAGACCTAACAAACCCAGAACCGACACTGATAAAGATTGAAGCTTTGAGCGTTTTAACACACACCCACAAGTCAAAGATGGGAGATTTGAGACGCGAATGGCCATTAGAGCGGAAAACTGGAAGGTGGCTAGGGTTTGGGTTTACCGTCGTCAGTGAGAGCGGATGAGAACGGGGCCGAAATGGTGGCTGTGCAGGCCGTCAAGATGATAATCCAGATGGGGTTTCGGTTTCTCATCACTTCTGCTTCTGGGCAAGTTCTGGGTGATTCCCCAATGTTGGAGGAGTCCCGCAGTGACTGAGTCAACTCACTGGTTGGGAGAGAAGCTGGATGAAATGGAAGTGGAGAGAGTGAGAGTGAGAGTGAGAGGGAGAGTGGGAGACGAAATCATCATCATCACTGCTAGGACAATAGAAAAATGTTGGGACTTTCAATAATAATAAAAGTTGAAAAAGGAGAGGAGGGAGGGAGATGAGGAGAAGGGTGAGTTAGGCCTTGTTTGGTTCATCTTTTTGAATTACAAATTTATTTAAAACATCAGTTTTTAACCACTACATGAATTTATTCATCTAATTTGACTTTCAATTGACATCTTGGCTTCTTCTGAGCATAGAAAATCCAACTTCAACTTCAACTTCAAAAAAACTTCAGAGATGGAGAAAACATTTGAAAGCTAAAAAGGCAAACCTAAACACGGCCTCCATGAAACAAGTGAGAAGGAAGCTTTTAAAGCACACTATATCAAAACTTGTGCAAAGAGGAGACAGCAGTAGTAGCCGTTGTCCAATAAAAATTCAAAAACTGCAGCCAGTACGAGCTGAGCCCCACGCGCAGTATCGTAGTCGAAACCATTCTCGCGGCGTGAGAATGACACGTGTCCTTTGAGACTTTGATCAACGGCTGTGTAATAAGGGGACAGACAGGGCGCGTGAAGAAGATGATTCAGAGTCTGGCAGAGTTCTGATTCTGACATGTGTATCAGAAGACAGTGAAGATTTTTGGCTTCATTTCACACCAATAATTTACACTATGCAGGTGTTAATTTGGATTAACTTAATATAGATTAATTAGTTTGATAATTATTTAAATGGACGAACAAGGTAACTGTTCAGAGTTCAGACACGGCATGAATTGTTTGAAAGCTCATCAAACATGCAGAGATGAAAGATCAGAGCATGGCTGCAAGGAGGAGGGATGGGGAAAACACATAAACAGACCAGATTCAGTTCTGCCGGAGACTGAATGTAGAGGAAGAAGGCAGGAACAAAGCTTCACACAGTTTCTTAAAGTCGGCTGAAGGTAACTTCAGCCAAATCAGACGGTTTCGGATGCGGAAGGTAGTCTATCTTAGCATCCGGATTGACCAAGTCCCACCTGCGGATCCCACATGCAAATATGTTAGAACAAGTTCAAAAGGGCACCAGAGTGAAGAAGTAAAGCAGGAGCTTGAGTTGAGCTGCTCGGCTAAAGGTTTCAGAACAAAAAAATTGTTCAGAGATGAGCAATGAGATAGAACACCAGACATATCATAGAAGCAGTTTCAAACTGGAGGATGAGAAAGGCAAGCAACATGAGATTCACTTACTTGTACCCGACGGTCAAGTGGTGAATGAATATAGCTGCTATCATTTTGGCAAACATGTTTCCAGGGCAGATTCGTGGCCCTCCACCGAAAGCTTGATAGGTTCCAGGCTTTGCGGGCACCTATAAAGTGAATGTACTCTTGTTAAATAAGAATGACCTAAACAGATGTGCATATTGAGACCAAAAACACATATCAAGCTGATTCCTAATGTTGAAAACCCATAAAAATTGGGTTTATGAGCAGCAAATTCCGCCGAGCTTACATTCCATCTGTCTGGGTTGAAGCGCAATGGATCCTCAAAGTACTCAGGATTTGTATGCGAATATCTAAGCCACGGGATCACTCTCCAGCCCTGTGGAAACTTGTAACCTGTATCAACATGTAGTTAGTAAGTAAGCACACTTACAAAAGTTGAGGAACAAAAAATGTGAATTACCTTTATATTCCACGTCTCTGGTTGCGATGCGGAAAACTGTTCCAGAAGTATTGGCCATTCGCAATGTCTCCTCCACAACCTATACGCAACCATGACCACTCCTTAAAACACTTTCTGAATACAGTGCCTCCCAAAAGTTCCAAATTGATGAAGAAGAAGAGACAAAAGCGATTCAGGTGAGAAAATACCATGTTTGTGTATTTCAGTGATGAAACATCCTCACTGGTAATGAATTCACCTTTCTTTTTCTCTCTAAGAGCTATGTTCTCCGCCTGTCTTTCATGGGCGATGTTACAATGAGGCATGGGCCTTAATTCTAAAATGAAAATTAGACACACGTGCTAAAGAAGTAGAAAGATTTTACCCTCAATCTCTGGACTACATCAGGGGCTTTAGCCAGACAGTACATGACCCACATTGCAGAAAGAGAAGCGGACTCATATCCGGCAATTACAAGGGCCGATGTGTTATCAACAATTTCTTCATCACTTAATTTGTTACCTTCTTCATCTTGAACACTCATTAGTCCATCCATTAGATCATAAGTTCTCTCGCTATCTTCAGTATGTTTCTTCCTCATCTCCAACCGCTCTCTATATATAGCCAAAAGCTTCTTCCTGGACTGTCAACAACAGGAGTTGAGCCCCTCATCACAAATCGCCAGCCAAATGTAAATAAAAAACTAAGTCTACATATTCAAAAAGCAAAACATAAACCCAATCTGTCCATAACATCCTGAGACGACAATATCAAATAAATCCTTATTCAAATATCACGAGAAGTTCGGCCGGACTAAAAAATAACCTCAACAGCACGCCTGCAGGCCGAACCAGGAACGTTACTTGGGTTAGCTCTAAATCCCTTAACCACATCTCCAATCAATTGACCCATATAGTCCAACGTCGGACCAGGTTCCAAGCTAGCAAATATCCGCCCCCAATCCTCAAGTGTCATCTGCACATAAGAAGACATTGCGTTGAAACAAAAATCACTAGCTAGGAAAGTTTTGACGCAAAAATACTCAGCTATACGACTGTCTACAACCACACCAGTAAACAAGTATCATACTTTGCTAACTCATGTCCTTCAATTAAAACAAAGACGAGACGCAGTGGGACACCAAAAATGCAATTGAGCATCGTGCAGCAACTGGCTCTATTATCGTACTCAATGGATAGATGCTAAACAATTCTACACATTGTTTTACAAAACCGTCCTCTTTTTTTTTTCAATCACTTCCACACCCGAGATTGGTTTTCTTTCCATACTAAACTTTTTTCGCGGTTGTTAACAACGAAAATCACATCCATTTTTAAACTTCTCAAAAAACAAAAATGACAAGTTTGCTAAAATAATATACATTGCTTGAAGAGTTTTGTAGTTTGCAACTGTGACAATCATTCTTTAAGGAATGTCCCGGTTCGCAACTCTAACAATTGTAAGTAATCATATAGAATGTCTCACTTTCAGCATACATGTGTCATTTTCATTAATCGGAAGTGTGAAAATGAACGTGATTTTCATTGATCCAAGCGAAAAGGTTAGTAAAAAAAAACCAAATACGGGTGTAGAAGTGATGATTCAAAAACGAAGGACGGTTTTGAAAAAAAAAATCTGCAACATCCTCACTCATTGGATGCAGATAAATTTGCCCTAGGCCTAAAGATTCTACTTTATCTACTCTCTGTGTGTTCAATTTATGCAGAATTACAGCCGTTCAAAATTCCAAACCCTAAAACTTAAATACCATCCAACATCAATCCGGAGCACCGAGTTTAAGATTCTCTACCTTTCTGGTCTCGCGAAGCGCCACGATCCGCCCTTTCTCCACCCACGACTCGAGCGCCGCAACCATCCGAGGCTGAACCAGCGGGGCGATGCGGCGGAGGGCGTCGGGCTTGTTGACGGCGTTCAGGACGAATCCCTTGAGCCGCGCGTGCTCCTTCCCTTGCAGAACCGACAATGCGCCGACGAGCTCCACCGTCGGCCATCGGAGAGCGAAGCTCTCGCTCGATTGGAGGATGAACTTGTTGGCGGCGGGAGAGCAGGAGATGATCGCTGGAGATCCGAACAAGTGCGTTCGGTAAAGCCCTACGCCATCGCCGTACCTGATCAGATCTCAAAAATCATTTCGGTTTATTACCGTTGGTTTGGTCTAAGTGAACCACGGTCCAGTTATCTATTTTTTCAATAACCCCTCATCCGTTTTGAACCGGTCAGTTTGTTTTTGTTAAATTGATTCCAACTAGGGAGCGAATTTGTAACCACTTGAAACCATAAGTACTAAATTTTAATTTTCTTGACGCGCGACAAAGACATTTTAAATTAGTGATTTTTTGAAAAAAATATTTGAATAGTTCTGATCGTAATTAATAGTTCTAAGCTCAATTTAAATCAGAAATCGAATGGATCGATTTAACTAGTTGCACCACTTTTTGATCTGGTACGTTTCTTCTGCATATTCTACCGAATTGCATTTCAAACTGTGTCAAAGCCGTAATAAATAGTTGGGCCATTCTAAACCGGTTGATTTGTATATAAACCGATTCAATGATTAATATATTTATTAAATATGTAATTAATATTAAATTGACTAATGTAAAATATTAATGACAAATTAATAATAATAAGCCCACGCTATCTAACAACAAAGCTCATCACCACTATTTTTATCTATTAATTAATATATATTAACAAATAACTATATGGTATATAAGTATTTTGACCGAAAATTAGACCGGTCCAAATTCATAGATAATTTTCAATCCGATTTTAATAATGATGTACATCACCGAAAATTTGGTGCGCCAATAAAAAACAACTTATTCTTTGATGAAATTTTTAATAAATATACAAATTCAGTATTATTATAAAATATTATTGTATGTCAATCTTCAATCATATCATGTTTTAATAATTATAATAAATATGAATATCACCAGATTTTAGTGCGCCAAACATTATCCAATAAATAAAATACTTCAATACAAACAAAATTATTCTTTGATGAAAAATTTAATAAGGTGATCATGATTTAATGAATATCATTTCAATTAATATATTCATTTTAATCGAGGTATATTTGGGGTACATTCTCTCTGCACAATAGATTCTCTTTGAGATGCTTTTTCTATCTTGACAAACAAGAACAAACTGGAGAGCATTTGGATGATACTACCATCCTTCACGAGTTGAATTAATATTTTATTAAATTCTTTTGTGATTTATTTCACTTTTTTTTTTCACTTACTCCATTACTCTGCTGTCTTCTTTTACATGTCACTTAACCTAATTTTTTTGTACATTTTTATTTATTACTTACTAAATTTCAATGCGTATTTAATATCAACAGCTATCTTAAAACGTCAAACATTAATCACTTCTTTATCATAATCAATAAAAAAATCTTTCATCACCAGTAATAATCTACAATTTTACTTTTTGCACGATTTTTTAAAAAAAAACATCAACCACCCACTCATTAAATTTGTTCAATCGCTAGCATTTACTTCACTTTAATCTACTCAAGTTAACCTTAAATGACATTTATTAGAGGACGGAGGAAGTCACATCTCATTGTCGGAAATTTAAGAATCAAACACAATCTCCCATATTATTCGTTTAAGAAAAAAATACAGAGAGAATATCTCTACGGAAAAAAAAATAATATCTATGCACATAAAAGTACTTTCACTTAATTCATCCATCCATTTCATGCTCATTAATTCAAGCTAAAGATTCATTCCAAAAAGTAAAATGGATTATTTGGTGAATAGGTATTTAAGCTGCATAAATGTTTCATTTCTATTATTTTTTTGAATAATCATTATTTTACTCTAAATTTAAATTAATGAGCTTGAAATAATTAAATAAATAAAGGGTAAGGGAATCTGCTTGTCAAAATTCTTCCACACAAACGGATGAAAATGATAAATATATTATTGTTGAGTTGGTTTTTGTTTTATATTATAACCGTATACGAGTAACATAGTTATCTGAATATGAAATAGAAAAAAGATTTGAAGTGAGGAGAGCAAAATATCCATAATCATTAAGGCTATGTTTGGTTAGGAAAAATTCGAGGGAAATGAAAATTTGAGGGAAAATGAGAGAGAATCTCTTGTTTGGTTTAGAAAAAATTGGGAATGAAAAATTAAATAGAAAATTAGATGGAAAAAATTGAAGAAAAATTTGTTTAATTTAAAGAATGTCTTAGTACATTCTACAAAAATTTTCAATCCAAACCAAATAAGGGAAAAATAAGATAGATTTTAAAAAGAATTCATTTTCCCTCATATTTTCCTCCGCGCTAACTTTCTCAAACCGAGCACAGCCCAAAAATGTGTTTCTTTTATAATTAATTACAATTTTACTCATATAAATTAGCAAAAAAAAAATCAACACAATTAGAATATAATTGTCATCTCACCTCAGAAAATCTCTGGCAAACGAGACACTTTTACCCATAATAAATGAATAAGTCAATTTAAAGAGTAAGTAATTGCGAGTGATTTTTGAATAAGACCGTGGATATTTTAATGAAAGAAATGTGGACTGTATACACTTTGAATGAAAAAAATAAAGTGATATGTTGAAAAATCAAGATATTTTGTATTAATTTAATATTGAATTTAAAATTTTTTTGAATTTTTGACCGGATCAAATGTAAAACAGTCCTACTACTTCTTCGAAGTGTTTGATTTACAAATCGTTCATGAAAAGCGAAATTGAGTGCATACCGAATCGAGTCGAATCAGGAGGAGCAAACGTCTTACTTTTTTCGCTTGGAGTTGATGAAATCATCCGGGCGGCCGACGGCCTTGAAGTACCACATGTAATGGAGCATCTCTCCGAAGAAGGGGACGCCCATGCTCCCAGGGGGGAGCTCCCCGCCGCCGCGCGATCTCAGCTTGACGGGGAGGACGTAGACGATGTCGTTCCACCATTTGAGTAGGAGGAGGAAGAGGGGGAGTGAGGCGAGGATGATGGTGGTCGCCCAGAGTGATGCTGCTTCTTCACTTTGCATGTCTTACAAGTTTAATTAGGTTGGAGGGGATAAAGGTAAATGGCTGATGAGGATGATGAGGTTATTTATTAACATGGTTTTTGGGGTAGGTGTGAGGTTGATTCATGATAAGCATTAAAATCTTGAGGAAATATTAAGAAAAGAAACATGCTCTCTCCGTCCTCTAATACATGTTGTTTAAGGTTAATTTGAATAGATTATGTATGAAAATATTTTGTTTGGTTATCAAAAGACATTGTTTTTCTTATGTGCTTAAAATGATATTATTTATTTTGATAACCAATATAATTTTCACACTAAATCTAAGCCTTATAATAATATTAATTTTACAAAGTAATGGTGAATTTTATTTTAGAAAATCAGTCCAATTTTTTTTCATCGCACCCTTTTTAGAAATCTTAATAATTATGACCGCAATTAGATAAGTGACGGTAGTTCATAACCTCTTTTAGATATTTTTCCCTTTAAAAAATAGATGAACTCCTAAATCTTACTGTTTTTAATATTATTAGTTGAAGTAACCAACCATATATTAGTTAGGGTGAGATTATAAATGGGAATAGTAAATTAATAATTATTAAGGTATAGGGTATACACGTGGTGAAAATGGATATTTTTTTAATTGCGATAAATGATAGCAATGGTCGTGTTTTATTATAATTTTGACATACAGGGATTTTTTGGCTTTTAAGAAGATTTATTATAATCATTTTTTAATTTCAAAACCAAAACAATACGTTAATAAATAATTTTTCATGAGGGTCATCTAAATTCACTAAACAATACATATATCCTCCTCTGAATAGTCTATCAGTGGCAGTTCTGAAAATTTAAATTCAATGGTACGAATGCCTTCGTCTGGTCACCGAATTTGATGAAGTTAAATTAATTCTTGATTTAGTTAGGTACAATAATTTTGGTTTTAATTTTTTTTACGCCAGCTGAATTTTTTAATTTTATTTTTTATGGTTTATGGACGTGATTGTGTTATATTGAGAAGTTTTGAATTGTATTTGAAATATTAAAAATGAAAATTTATTAGAATCCAGGTTGCAAACTTAAAATTTACACTAAATTAAGAATATAAAAATTAAATTTTTTTCTATAATAAAAATATATGTTAGATTTGTTTTGAAGAATGATTTTACCCAGTATCACATTAGAATCTATCGATGGATTGTATTACAAACAAATTGAACACATCATGTAGTAATAAATCAACACACTCCATATAAATAATTGGGCAGCCAATGCATGCTTAATTATTTTCTGACTTTTATTTTTCCAAGACTCTAATCAAAATGTACATCCCAAGATATTTTACTAATTTTGTAAAAAAACCACATTTGGAAAATCATTATGTTAAAGTAGGTGAAAATATCGGATATCGAACCAAATCGGATATCGACCCAATGAAGGTTATAGTTTCAGTTTTTTGATTGAACTGGTGGTTAGAATCAGTTTCACCGTCGGTTCAATTAGGTGCAAATTTTGTAAATTCTGCTTAAAAATTATGATATTGATTGATGAATTTATAAGGTGGTCCGGTGGTAATAGGCTTTTTTAACCAATTCAGTTCGAATCCATGTGGTGACATATTTTTAACCAATTTATCATAATTACTTATTAATTCATTAACAAGTTTTTAAAAATCAGATAATTGCATTATTGTATTCATGAATCGTTTCTTAAGAAAACCGGCCAGTTTGAGCGATTTTCCTCTGAACCGGCCTGTTCAATCTGGTTGAACGGCAAAGTGGTAAGTACAAGTCCGATTCATGATCCAAACCGGTTTTTATTGATCAGTCCGGTCCGATTTTAATAACAATGAATAAAATACTAATTTTTTTTTCACATTAGAGTGAAATTTTTGAGATTTTGAAATGTATTTAAAGCTCTGTTCTAAACGGTCTAGGCGCCCGATTAGTCTCTGGACGTTTTATTTTATATATTTTATTTTTAAAATAATATTAAATTTTGTAAGTATAATTTTATAATTAATTAGTAAATATATTATTAATATATATAACTTCGCCTAACCGTCTGATTAATCCTTCTGATTAATCCCCGCCTAACCAATTAGTCGCTGGGCGTTACATCCACCGCCTAGAACCGTCTAACGCCTTTTAGAACACTGATTTAAAGATGAACTTGAGGGTTATATTATATTAATATATTCATTTCAATTTCACTGATCTTTTTTACTACTTATGCCTTGTTTATCTTATAACTTTTGATTATATTAAATATTAGAATATTCTAGAGTGCGGCAAACATGTGAAATCTCGGATATTTTACCATGTTTTCGGATAATACTAATTTACTCTCTCACCTACCACCAAACATGTTACAAATACCACATCACACAATCAATCAATAAACCTCTGATTCACCATTTTCATTCATTTCTAGATCGAGCAAGCAGAAAAATGGAGCTGATGATCGATGGTTCGGTTTGGACAGCAATCTGTCTAGGCGCCCTACCCCTCTTGCTCATCGTGCTCAAGTGGTGGAATGAGATCCTCTACGTCCTCCCCGTCAGGCTCCGGTCGAAGCCCGACGGCCCCAGGCTCCCTCCGGGGACCATGGGCATCCCCTTCCTCGGCGAAATGCTCACCTTCCTCTGGTACTTCAAGGTCGTTGGACGCCCCGACGATTACATCAACTCAAAAAGGAAGAAGTAAGCAAGCTCCCATTTGCTCTACTTTGCTTTGACATTTCCACTTGAATGCATGCATCCATTTATTCAAATAATGGCTTTTATAGGCTTTGAAAGTTAAAGATTATTGTTGAGGTCGATCTGATAATTGAATGTGTGCGTGAAAAAAAAATCTTTAATTATATTGTGAAATTTTTTGAATTCTACTATGAAAAATTATCTTCTGATAAAATCATAGGTGAATTGGCGATCAAAAGTACTCCCTTATTTTCTATTAGAAGTCATTTAAGATTAATTTGAATAAATTAAGAAAATAATAATGAGAGTGAATAGCAAATTTAATGAGTATGTGATTGATATTTTTTTTAAATTTCGTGTAGAGATTATTACTACTAAAAAATAATTCTTTTATTAATTATGTATTAATGAAGTTATCAATATAGAACAACTATTGTTTGACAACTAAAAATGAAAAAAAAAAAATTTAATAACAACTAGAAGAGAACAAGAGAGTAGGGTATATAAGTCATTTTTATTAATAAAAGTTATTTTCATGTTTTTGAATTTTTTGTAAATTTATGTTATATAAAAATATTGGATAATCATTAAATTAATAAAAATTGTAAAAAAAGAAAAGAAAGAGAGAAGAGATTAGCAAGTTCGAGTCAGATCTTGGTTCGACCGAAAATGATATTTGCATGTTCGAGTCACATCACGGTTCGACCAAAGGGACGGTTCGGTATAATAATTAATTCGAACCTAAGGGAGAAACCGAGCCGAAACTGCATGGGATTTGCTGACGTCATGAAATTTGCAGGTACGGGGACGGCATCGGGATCTACAAGACGCATCTGTTCGGATCCCCAACGATCATCTCGTACTCTCCGGCGGTCAACAAACTTATCTTCCAAGACAGCGACACGTTCGTCCTCGAATGGCCGACGGTGGAGATCGTCGGCGCCAAGTCACTGGTAGCCGTTCACGGACCATCGCACGTTCGGCTCAGAGGATTCGTCACCAACTCCATCAACAACCCCCACGCCCTCCGCCGCATCGCGGCGCTGGTTCAGCCCGGCGTGATGGCGGGGCTCAAGTCCTGGGCGGAGAAAGGCCGGGTCTTGGCGTACGACGAAACCCAAAAGGTAAATAAAGTCGGCACATTTCACTGAGTCATACGTTGTCTGATCGATCTGCTGTTCTCAGCGGTCTTTTCTCGTCTTGGGAAGTGGATGATTAATGCCTGATTTTGATTTCCAGCAGTGTCAAAATCTAGGGTTTCTGAAGTTCCCAATTAGGTTCAAATTGGGGCTAATTGGATTTTACCAGTGTCATTTATCTACTGGATTTTCGTTGAATGCTGATTTAAGCATTGTCTTAGCTGAGCTTGAGTGTTGTCCGAACTCAGAATTCCATTTCTTAGATTTTCAAAACCTAGGGTTTCTGAAGTTTTCCAATTAGGTTCAAATTGGGGCTAATTTGATTTTTGTCAGTTCATTTATTTTTCTGATTTTAGCTGAATGCTGAGTTGTGGATTGGCTTAGCTGAGCTTGAGTGTTGTCCAAACTCCGAATTCAATTTCTGAGACTTTCTTGGTTATGCAGATCACATTTGCGAATGTTGGGAGGCTGTTTGCGAGCTTGGAACCGGGACCAGCTCTGGACGCCATGGACAAGCTGTTCGAAAATTTGCTGAATGGAATCAGAGCCAGCCCATATAACTTCCCCGGCACAGCTTATCGATGCGCTGTTCAGGTTTTGTTACCCCTTTTCGTAGGCTGTCGTGATGAGATGAGATCAGTTTTTTGTTGTTTTTCATCAGAGGATTTGAATTACCCTTGCAGTCGAGGAAGAAACTGGGAGCTATATTTAGAGCGAAGCTGGAGGAGAAGAAAATTCATAACAGAGATAGTGATGCCAACGATGATTTGATGGACGGACTGATGAAAATCAAAGACGAGGAAGGTAACAGGTTGAGCGACGATGAGGTCATCGATAACATTGTGAGCCTCATCGTGGCTGGATACAAATCAACTGCAATGGCCGCAATGTGGGCCGTTTACCATCTAGCCAAATATCCTAATGTGCTCAAGAAATTGAGGGTACGAAACTTGTCCAGCTTTTGCGTTGCACTGCGACTCCCGTTGTGTGACTCTTACTTGTTTCGTTGGTGGTTTAATAGGAGGAGAATATGGCGCTCAGTAAGGAACGGAACGGTGGATTCATCACCAGCGAGGATGTTGCGTCCCTGAAATACACTAATAAGGTCTAAGCGCGTCACGTCTAATTGTTGAGCCATATAGTTGGTTATATATAGTTGGGCGATCCAACTAATCAAAATTTTGTATCAGAACAGATTTTCGCCGCATTTGATCTCCTCCGTTAATTGCCGAATAATCTTATTCTAGTTTCTCCTTCTGGTTTGAGTTTTTAAGGCGCTGATCTGGACCTTGTGCAGGCTGTGGAGGAGTCGATCAGAGTGGCTAATATTGCTGCGTTTGTTTTCCGAACAGCGGTGAGGGATGTGGAATACCAAGGTACGCCGCTCTACTTCGCTATTACGTAGCCCGCTCATTTTCGCTCGCTGATCGAACTGGACTGCCCGATGCAGGCTACATATTTCCCAAAGGCTGGACGATTGTTCCATGGGTGAGGTACATGCACACGAATCCAGAACACTTTGATGATCCGCTGACCTTCAACCCCGACAGATGGAATGTAAGTTACCAACTAGCCGTGTAACGATTTTGTTCGGTTTGATTTTTTTAAATGAATATTTAAATAAAACCGATTTTGATCAGTTGGAAAACTTTTTAAATTGAACTGAACGGTGAGTTTAAAAAACCAAACCAAATCAAACCACATTTCAATTTGATGTTTTCATAAACTTTATATACTATTTTATGTACCAAATAGGATATTTTATATAAACAATAATATAGAATACTAATTTATATTATGTATTTAGTTAAATTTATATGATGGTTCGGTTGAGTTTTAAAAAATCAATTTGAAACATTAGTAATTGGTTTTTTTTGAGAATTGAAACCAAATCACTTGCTCTTTAAACCGAATTGAACCTTCGGTTTGATTCAATTCGATTCATTGGTTTATCAATTTTTACTTATACCGAATCAAATCTATCAATTCGGTTTGATTTGATTCAATTCGATTCATTGGTTTATCAATTTTTACTTATACCGAATCAAATCTATCAATTCGGTTTGATTTGATTCAATTCGATTCATCAGTTTATCAACTTTTACTTGCACTCCTATTACCAATTAGTCTCTCATGGACCAGATTTCAGTTTGGGAAGTTTTGATAAATTGATTGCTAAAACAAACTGGTTTTTTCGTCGATTGACGTGGATTTTATGGCAGGAACCAGCAAAGCCTGGGACATATCTAGTGTTCGGCGGGGGATCCAGGATTTGTGCCGGGAACATGCTCGCCAGAATTCAGCTCGCGCTGTTCATCCATCATCTTACAGTCCGCTACAAGTAAATATTGAACTGTCTGGTTCCAAGCTGTTGGATGTTTTTTATGGCTCTGGGTTGTGAGATGTTTGTAATGTGTGCGCAGGTGGGAGCTGGTCAATCCGGACGCTCCCATAATCTACCTTTCGCACCCCAGGCCGTCGGACAAGGGCGAAGTTATCGTCAGCAAGATATGATGACGTCTCTCATGCGCAGGCAGACTCCTTCCAGCGTTGTTCTTCCCTGTAATTTTCTGTAGCGGGACCATGAGATTGACCATGAATCTGTTTTCCTGAATGTCATGTTTTTTCCGTACTTCGATGCATCCAGGCTTCCCTTACAATTCAACATCGACAATAACAAGACTAAGGTTGTCTTTGGTTTAGGAAAATTTTGAGGGAAAATTGGAAGGTGTCAATTGTTTTGTTCAGGCAAAGTTATTATGGGCCGGAAAATTTGATAGAAAACTAAACAAAGAGTTTTTTATGGATTTTCTACCCTTTATCAAATAAACAAAAATAGAAGGATTCAATGAGAAATTCAATTTTTCTGTTTTTTTTCTCCCACCATTTTCTCTAAATCAAACCTGGGATTTGTGGAAAATGAAAATGAAAATGAATTTTTTGTTCGATTAGGGAAAAAAATAAGAATGGAAAGTTATATGAAAAATATGAAGAAAAATTTGTTTAAATTAAACAATATTTTAATATTTTTCCTAAAGTTTTCTATCTCTAGCCATATAATGAAAAAATAAGATGAATTCTATGAGAAGTCATTTTCCTTAAATATTTTTTTCCATCGTACTTCCCCCAAGCCAAACACACTCTAAAGAAACACTTATACTGTGTTTAGTTTAGGAAAGATAACGAAAAAATGAAAATAGAGGGAAAGTGAATTTCTTTCGAATTCGACCTTATTTTCTTTTCTTTCGTTAGGTACGAGAAATTATAAAAAAACTATTAAAACACTTTTTGGGTTGACAAAACTTTTTTTTTCCATTTTTTATAAAATTTTCTTTCTTCAAAACTTTTTTTCAACCAAACAAATTATTCTTTCTAATTTTAACTCAAATTATTCTTTTCTTCAATATTTCACTTAAACCAAACACAGCCTTAAGAAGTGAAGTTTCATGTGGAGACACTACTTCAAGTAAAAAGGATTTTTATCCAAAACGGTTAAGCAAGATAATCAGTAGTTATTATTTTGAGAATCAATATATTAATTAAAATAGAAAATCATTTAATGAACATTTGTTCCATCATGACTAGTTAACAAGTCGTAAAACGACATCATTTTATCCTGATTATATCTTACTTGACTGTTTAGGATAAAGATCCCCAATTAATATTATTTTAAATAGAGATGCTACTACGGGTAATGTTTTAAGCGTAGGTCTGTCATATTTTTTTTCAATTATGCTTTCAAATATTTGAATTATAAAAAAACACAATAAAAATAAATTTGAACTGATTTTATAAAATAAAATTTATAATTATATTTCTAATCGAATATCAGTATAAGAATTCGACCCATATGCTAAAATTCCATCATTTAGTGATCAAACTAAACGATAATGTTTTATTTAAATAAACAAAATAATATCTTTTCAATTATCAATCAATCATAATTCTCATAAATTTGAATAAAATCAATTTATTTTTAATGTATTAATTAAACTAACTTATCTCAAACAACAACCTAAATTCATCCAAACTTTTTCAGTTCACTTTTTTCAAAAAAATTCAGATTGTTCAAACT
Organism: Kalanchoe fedtschenkoi; assembly: GCA_002312845.1. Lineage (NCBI taxonomy): Eukaryota > Viridiplantae > Streptophyta > Magnoliopsida > Saxifragales > Crassulaceae > Kalanchoe > Kalanchoe fedtschenkoi. Next base: position 769,292 of record NQLW01000674.1, on the reverse strand, counting down.
ACAACTTACGAAATCGCAGATGGAGCCTTATAGAAATAGAGATCACTTGATCCCGTTGATGCATTGTCTCATAACAAAATAAGAAAAAATCAAAATTATTTTTAATATTTTTTTCATAAATGTAAGTTGTCAAATGAAACATTTCTATCAGCATATAGGGTCAAACCATTACATACTAATTCTCTCACTTCATATGATAGCTAACCAAGGCATCGGCAGCGAGTGCTACATTCCCACTTGACTCATCACTCCGGGAAACCTCTCCTCAGTGGTAGAAAGGTCAGGTGTTAACCAATTGGTCTAACCAATTGGTCGTAGGTTCGAATCCTAATCGAGGAGATTTGATTCATAATGAATTAAAGAATTCAGAATGAGCTAAAAGGGCTCACTTTGACATTTAAGAGTAGGTAATCTGTTCCCTGTCCTTATTTATGCCGCATTCTAACTCATCATATCACATTCTATTCTGCGATATTTGAGAAAAACTGTCAATATCTCGGTGTAGGTCTGAGATAATTCTCTATTCCATTTGTTCATGGTGTTTATGATTAATATTAGGGTAAAGTACAAAAAAAAGGTATGTACTATACCCAATTTAAAAATCACGGTCGAAACTTTCAAAATTTAAAATTTCAGGTTTTTTTATTTTTTCGGGGTTGTATTGTAACTTTCAATACTAAGCCCTGCCTATCATAAATTATAGAAACTTAAGGCCCCAAAATGATTGAACTATTAGTTCTTACCCTAAGACAAATATCACAGTCGATCGCCGCCCTCCTCCATCTTTGTCACCGTCGACATCCATACCCAAATCAAAAGGGGTATCTAACTATCAACTACGCATCTTCTTCCAGTGACTCAATCTTTGCAGTCGTGCTTCATGTCATACTCACGAGAAAGAATTGGAGCAGCAAGAAGTTCCGCCGCAGCTTACCGGGTAAACCCTAAATCTGTTTTTTCATTTTCAGTTCTTGTAAGGGTGGCTTTGGTTTTGTGGGATGAATTCTTTTTTGTATGAATTTTTGGGGTTTTGTTTTTCTCTAATTTTATTCTGATTTCGATAAATTACGAAGGGCTATACAGGGTTAGGGGTGGAGGCAGAAGGATTTGAACAACAAGGTGGGGAAACATTTATTGAGGTTTCGGAGATGGATAATACAGTAGATCCTTCAGAACAAGAGGAGAATACAAGGCGATTGGTTGAAGGATTAGAGAAACACTCTGAGGAAATTGTTGGCCATGAATCTGAACGTAGTGGAGAAACACTGTGTATACTTAGCTTATTCTCAATTCATAATGTCAATTTCTTTATTTTTAATACTTTGTATGTATTGTATGCAGATTGTCGACAACCAAGTAATAAGAGAGTGGCAGCGTCCTTATGTTAATTCGAACAATGCAATTCCCAACATTCCGCCACGACAAGAAGGGCCAATTCTAATTCCATCTCGTGGAGGATCTAGTGTAATGGTTAGAAGGCATGACACATCATCACAAACTACAAATTCAAGAAGAGCACACCCATCTCAAGCACTTTAATCAGTGCAACCTTCCGAAGTTATAAGATTATTTTGTTGAGAAGATTATATTTTTGGAGATATTTTGAAGTGCATCAAACTTTATGATGACGTATTAGGTTGTTGGTGAAATTTGTTGGTTAGTGAAATTTGTCAGCCGAGTTCCAGCATTATATATCAGCAACTGAAATAGATAAATGATATATGATATATTGAATTATCTATATACGTTATATACTTGTCGAACTAGAATAGTAAAAAATCATGTAGCAGACGGCTGCCACAAATCATTGATTGAGTGTTGTTAGTATTTTTTTCCCCAAAATCAAACTGTTGTAACTTCAAATGTCAAAGGTTTCTATAATTTATGATAGGCAGGGCTTAGTATTGAAAGTTACAATACAACCCCGAAAAATAAAAAACTTGAAATTTTAAATTTTCAAAGTTTCGACCGTAATTTTTAAATTGGGTATAGTACATACCCCTTTTTTGTACTTTACCCTTAATATTATGATGCATATTTTTACTCTATTTGTTAGTAGTCAATTTTTTTGTACTTTTCCACATTTTCATATTTTTACTCTATTTGTTAGTAGTCAATTTTTGCGTACTTTTCCACATTTTTATTATCATTTATCACTTTGTTTTATATAACACTCGTGTTTGCAATGTTTATTTGGTTCTTACATTATTTAATATTACTGTATTTACTTATTAAACTTGATTTTTAATCTTCATGTCTACTTAATTCTTCCATTCAATTTCGTTTGTTTGTTTTTTTTGTTTTTTTATATGAGCAAGGACCAGAATTCGTGTATGATATTACACACAGAGGGATGTTAGATGTCTCCAAGAAATTCAAATGTTAGACACTTGATTTTAAAGTCAAGTATTTGAACATCTCATTTGATACCATTCGATTTTAATTTTATTTGTCATTTTGATGTTTTAGATGATAATTTGACTCATATTTATATAAAATATTATAATCATAGTTACATAATAAATGGTAATATATTCATGCCAAATTTGTTTTAAAAATCTTTCCATGTTGTAATTTGTACAGTTTAAAGAGATTCAAATATTAAAAATTACCAACATACACGTACAATAATATTGTTTACATTAACATGGTGTGGTATATCAAGCATAACATAAATAAAAAAATTTAAATAATTAATTTAATTATTTTATCGTGAATAATTAATTTTTTTATTTATTATATTTCAATGACTAGTAGACCCTTATTTTTAGATTTTATTCCCTTTCTTATCAGGATATTTTGGAAATTTCATCTGTTTGTGTATACATCATTTTTTCTGTCATGGAGAATAAAAATGATTATTTCATTTAGTTTATTTTTCAATCCGATTATTTTATTCACATTAACAAAAATGAAATAGATTGGTAAGCAAGATAAATATATCGTTTGGCAACATGTGTATAGTATGTGTGCAGTGATTTTTGGGTGGATTGTGTCCGTGACGGTGTTTATTATCAATGGGGAATCGCCACGTGGTGGACATAATCCACCCAAGAATTTCTCAATATCATTCCATTTAGCAATTGTTTAAAATTAAATTAAGTGGATGATTATTGATAAATAAATATAATTTAAATTAGGGATAAAACCCAAAAGGAGCCCTGAACTATCACCACTTACCTAATTGCGGTCAGAACTACCACAATTTCCAAAAAGGGTGCGATGAAAAAAAAAATTGGACTGATTTTCTAAAATAAAATTTACCATTACATTCCTAACCTAATATTATTACAAGACTTAGATTTGTGTGCGAAAATTACGTCGTTTGGTTATCAAAATAAATTATATCATTTTAAGCACATAAAGAAAACAACGTCTTTTGATAACTAAATGACGTAATTTTTGCACACAAATTTAAGTCTTATAATAATATTAGGTTTGGAATATAATGATAAATCATGGTAGTTCTGATCGCAATTGGGTAAGCGGTGATAGTTCAACGCCCTTTTTGGATTTTTCCCCTTTAAATTATAAATAAAAAATGAATTGTAAAAATATATAATATTTTATTTATTAAATATGATTTCTAAATGAAACAAACTTGGCCAGCCAGCAGCAACTTAGAAATCATCGATCCTCTCCGCAACATCATCGGCGATCTTGTCCTCCACATGCTCAACACCCTCCGCCAGCGCCAGCCCGCCCAGCACCCCCGCCACCGCTCCCACCGCCAGCCCCGCACCCAACCCACTCTTCTTCTTACTCCCCTCAACCACCGCCGTCGCCGCCTGCGGCGGAGCAGCGTAGTAAGGATCACGGTAAGCCGCAGGCTCCGGCGCGGGAGCAGCGGCGTAGTACGGATTACCGTACGTCGCAGGCGGCGCAGCAGAGTACGAACCAGGGTAAGACGGATTACCGTACGGCGCAGGCGGCGCAGCAGAGTAAGGAGCAGCATAAGGATTCGGGTTGTAGTAGCTGGTCGGCTCGAGCGGGCGGTACCCAACCCGATTGACCTTGACTTTTACTTCGATCTTCCCCTGGGGGCGGTCAGACGGGCGCCTGACCCGGAGGGTCCGGGTCTCGGATTCCCCGAACCCGACCTCGTCCACGGTCTCCTGGAGCCGAAGCTTGGCCGAGCCGATAAACGGCTTCGCGACGTCGTCGTTTTCGGCGAAGTGGACGATGTCGATGAAGAGGGTGGCGTCCTCGATGGGCCCCCGGAAGGGGATGGAGAGGGTCTTGTCCCAGGCGGGGTCGGTGTCGCCCTCTGGGTCGACGTCGGTGGAGCATTTGGCGGCGGCGTCGATCCACACCACAGCGTACGGCTTCAGCTGGCCGTTGCGCCAGTTGACGTTTTTCAGATCCTTGGCTGACTTGATGGTGACCTCGAGCTCGTATGACGTGGCCATCGCTGCAGCGTTGTATTTGATCGAGAAGTAAAATAATATGAGAAGCTTCACTTGCGATTTTGAACTCATTCTGGCTGTGGTATTTATATTGATTTGATGTACTGAATAGGCCTTGGTTTTCAGTTTTATTACGAAAATACCATTGGTTGAAATGAGTTTTGAATTGCTTGATGAGTACGCGTTGAATGGGATTGACTTATTCGTTTACCAAGATTGCTTAACGAGTGTAGTAATTAATTAAGAAATAATTTAATATTTTGAAATCCGAAAAATCTACTTCTTTAGGATGCTCAAGCAGACATGTCGGGATCAAACGGGACAAAAATCTTTTTAGGCGTTCTTTCCGAATATGGGGAGATTGGAGAATATTTATCATTTTATGTTAAATTTATAATAAATATTATTTATGATGATGAGTTTTAATATTTCGTATCAAATTTTAATTTTATAATTATTTTTATTATAATTTTATAATATTTATATTTTAATGTACGATATTTTAAGTGATAAAGAAAATAGGACAAAGGGAGTGAAGTATTTGAAAGAAAAATAGAATGAGAAAATAAGTGATTTGAAGGTGAAAATAAAAATAGTTGTTACTCAATTAAATTTGTGAACAATATAGTTCATAAATATATTATAAAATAATAGATTAAATGTTTTATACTTTTTTATTTCATATATATGAATTGAATTATTATTGGTGTATAATGTATTTTTTTATATATATCATGATACAGATGCGATTCAAGTTTAACTTTTAAGATATTTGACAGTATTTAATATGTATTTGATCTTAAGTGACATATAAGTTTAACTTAAATATGGCAATCAAAGAGGGCTGAGAGAGTAATTTTGAATAATCAAGTATATTCATCGTAAAATAAAAATATATTCAAAAGTTAATAAAAAAAATAAAAGTATTATTTTTAAATGGAGTTGGTGGAATGAATAAACCTGTATTTGAGCAATGATCTTTATTCGAAGCAGCAAAATCAACAAATTGCAATATAAAATTAGATGTTTTTAAGTAGTTGATTTTGAATATTACCTATCAATCAAATATAGTAATATACGTATTAACTAAGTATAAATAATATAATTAATTATTGTAAGAGACACGTGACAAATCAGAATCTGTCAATAAAAATAAAAATTACACCATTTCTGCTTTATTAATTATAATTCAACATTATCGGGTCTGAATTTTTTAAAAAATACAACTAAAAATACCATTAAGGAGAGTCTGCAGGGAAGAGTGAATGCTTGTCAGTTTTAGAATATACTCTTTTCGTCAACAACTTAATCCATGTGTACTACTGTAGTTGACTAGGATTGAGTATTTAAATTAACAGGATTAGATTGCGTCATAAATTAAATTAAGCTTGGCGGTAAAAAAGATGAGACATGAGATTTGAAAATCAGAGTTCGACACTGTTTACAACAAAATTGATGCTTACATTTGATCTCTTGAAAACGGGAATCACCAAGCTGACCTTTGTTACAGACTACGAATGCAGGAAGGAAGGATAACACAGCTAAGGAGTCAGTCTAGTGAGAGTTACTCATATTCTGCTAAAGATGACTTCCACTTTGTCCGACGGTTTAGGATGCGAAAGGTAGACGATTTCAGCATCCGGATTGACCAACTCCCACCTGAGAAAAAGAGCCATCATGTATCTGGCCGAATGGGGTGAGGGAGATTCTTGAAAATCCCCACGTCACGAATTCGAATTCCCTAAATATGTGAGTTAAAAAAAAGAGGGTGCTGTTATTTTTACTTGTAGCTGACAGTGAGATGATGGATGAGTATGGCTAGCTGGATTCTGGCAAGCATGTTTCCAGCGCAAATCCTCGGCCCCCCGCCAAACACTTGAAAGGTTCCTGGCTTGGCTGGGTCCTGCGAAGGATAAACAAGATCCGAGCCAGAAGTTTACACTTCACCAGATTCTAAAACTTAGCTTACTAGTCTGTGAGATACGAAGGTCGGAGAAATATCCATGAGCAACAAACATGCTGTCGGACTCACATTCCATCTGTCAGGGTTGAAGGTCATGGTATCATCGAAGTTCTCAGGATTTGTGTGCGCATACCTGATCCACGGAATCACTTTCCATCCTTTCGGAAATATATAGCCTGCGTTGCACGCTTTATCGTATGAGACAACATAGGCCAGAAGAGTACTGACATCTAGAAAAGTACTATAATACGCGTCGTTTTGATTTTTTGGATGATGTTGTTTTTCATGTGAAATACTAAGATAAATGCTCGAATTCCACTTTGATAATGTTTTTGAATCATAAATTTTTACCATATATATTTTGAGTCATTTGTATTTGAAATTTACTTTACGTAAATTTAAGTGACAAGTAACAAAGGACAGAGGGAGTAGTTTACCTTGGTATTCCACGTCAGTCACCGCTGATCGGAATACAAATGCGGCAATATTAGCCATTCTTATCGTCTCCTCCACAACCTGCACACAGTCGCGCCCCGCGTTAAAAACAAAGCAAAAACAAACACAAGAATCAGACAAAAATCAATCAGACCTTGCTGGTGTATTTCAGCGCTGAAACGTCATCACTTGTAATGAATTCACCGTTCTTTTCTTCGCTAAGCGCAAGATTTTCCTCCTATTAACAAACGCGCGACTGTGAGACACTTCAGATGCCCGAAAATTTACTTGACTTTAAACAAAAGAAAAATCCGGCGACTTTATTTACCCTCAGTTTGCTGAGCACTTGAGGAGACTTGGCAAGATAATAAATGGCCCACATCGATGCGAGAGAGGTGGACTCATAGCCAGCAACAATCAGGCTCACAATGTTATCTATAACTTCCTCATCGCTTAATTTGTTACCTCCTCCGTCTTCAATTTTCATCAATCCATCCATCAGATCACCGCCGGTCTCACAATCTTTGTTTTTAAATTTTTTCTCCGCTAGCTTCCCTCTGAATATAGCCTCCAGTTTCTTCCTTGACTGCCAAAGAGAGTATCACCATCTTCATCAGTAATAATTTTGTAATTACATTTACGCAAACATCCGATCATCGAGGTATTCAAACTCTAGTAATGGGAATTAGGGGGTCATCTCTTAACCTCTTTGACGAAATAAAAACATAACTGATAAAGCCAATGCCAATTTCAACCCAATGGCAAAGGAAACGAAAGAGATGAAGGCGAGAGAACCTGAAGAGCGCCGTGAAATGCTGTTCCTGGAAACTTGATCGGGTAAGCTCGAACTCCTTTCAACAAATCCGAGAACAAGTCATCCAGGGTGTCCAGAGCTGGCCCTGGTTCTAAGCTTGCGAAAAGCCTCCCAACATTCGCAAATGTCACCTGCATAATCAAAAGCCATTCACTTACAAGACTCCAATTTGACATGCTTTGACCACAGTTGACCTAAGTACCCAAAACAAGTCCCCAATTTGACATAGTTTGACCTAAGTTGACCCAACTGGACAAGTTCAACAGCAGCTAACAAAACCCTAAATTCCCAAACTGCTCAAAATCAAACTCAACCATTCAACACCCAAATCAATTTTAAGCTGCGTGAACACGATACAGCAAGTATATCGACGAAAGCTTAGATATTTACGTACCTTTCTGGTCTCGTCAAACGCCAAGATCCGGCCTTTCTCCGCCCAGGACTTGAGGCCAGACACCATACCGGGCTGGACAAGGGCCGCGATG
>NQLW01000674.1:737094-761091 GCA_002312845.1 Kalanchoe fedtschenkoi | reverse complement strand
GGCTTGTCGGTTTTTTATTTCATTCTCGAAATTGAACCGAGTTAAAACAATGACAACCAATCAAAATATTAAGATTAATTGATATCGATTAAATACTTAATTGATGTATGAACGGATCTTTAAGTCCATTTGGTAAATTAGATTAAAAGTGAGATAAAATAATTAATAACAGATTAACATGTTTTATTTAAAATATAATACGTATTGATAATGGAATAGATAAATTTTAGCTTCAAAAACAGATATTATTATTCCTTCAAAATTAGTGGATTATTTATTTTGTCACTAGTAATACTCGTACGGCTACCAAATGTGCACCGTAAGCCTAAAAACATAGTTCAAATTACTTCTTAACATATTTTTATGAAAAAACAAAATTTTAGCGAATGTATGGTACAATATTATCTACATATGCATATTTATATATATATATATATTTAAAAGGCATATGTAAATAAAATTTTAAAATTTTATCATGATGATTTCCATTAAAACGAAATTTTCAATATTAGCATAATGATCTTGGTGCTAATCCAAAATCACAAAGAAATGAGTTACATTCTATTTCAAAACTATCACACCTATTAATTTTATTTCTATTCTATTTTACTAGTTGAAATTCACATTTCTAATTTGTGGTATTCTTAAAATAAACTGTAACTACGAATTTAGTTTTATTTTACTTTTTTAAAAATTGCGATTCTTAACTATTGTCTTATGGAAGCAAAGAGCAATTGTGAACTGTGATTTTATCAGTATGTTAAACAATCACAGTGCTGATATTTAAAAATAAAATAGAATATAAATGAAATTAAGATGAAGGGTACGAGGGAAATAATATTAGGGACCAGCGATCGTCGCAAAAGGGTGCTTACTTTTTCCGTTTTGAGTTGATAAAATCGTCAGGACGGCCTAGGAACTTGAAGTACCAAAGGAAGTTCAGCATCTCGCCCAAGAATGCGACGCCCATGCTCCCCGGAGGCAGCTTTGCGCCGCCACGCTTCAACCGGAGTTTTACGGGAAGCACATACACCATCTCATTCCACCACATAGCTAGCAACAACAAGAGTGGAACAGCCCCTAAGATGAAGGTCGCCCATGTCCCAAATCCCCCCTCCATCCCTCTGGTGAGCCTATCCTAGCTTGCAAACTTCAACTTCCTGATCGCTTTGTGGTGTTTGAAGGTGAGGATGATGTCCCTATAAATAAAAGGATGCCTCCTACATGAGGGACATGGCAGTTTCGATTAATTTGATTTTAAATTTCTTTTGTCGAGTTACAATCATATTTATAGTCACCCTCTTTTTGATATGTAATTTTTAATAATATAAGTTCCAAAAAAGAAATTAAATGTAAGGCTTGTCCGATATAGCTCGAAAGAGTGTATAAGTTAAATATTTGAGCAATTAAATTACACAATTTTTGTTGGTTTTTAGGGGTTCTGGAATGTCTTGATTTTAAAATTTCTTAGGATTTCAAACTGTTTGTGTTTTAAGGATATTTATAACCCTAAAAATCTAAATCTTAAAACCCCAGAACACTAAAAACATGAAACATTGGACCCTAAAATATTAAAATCATAGCACGCTGAAATCCTAAAACTTCCTAAAAATCATCAAATACATCAAGCTCGAATACCTAACCTAGCATACATACATTTTGTCTGTTAAATATAGATAATTTTATCACAATCTTAGTTAAGGGATTCACACTCATTTATGCCATAATGAACCCATCTGATTAATTATTCTGACCCAATTTTGTGTTAGTAATTTGAAAGCAAATCATGTATTAGTTTTTGATGATTTTGTTGACTTATTGAATGTGTGAATGGAGAATATGCCAACAAATCTCAGGTCGTATTTAAAATGGGGAGGCTTCATCTTCTTGTTACAGGGGGATGTCTGCTTCGAAAAGATTCGATAAGTTTGATGCTTTAGGCAAATATGCTCCTAATAAGGGTTCAACAAAATGACAAAGCAGTGTGTGAATTGCAGTATGTGGCGAGGATATCCACAGCTGGTGCCATCTCTGTTTCTAACTTCTTCTGAATGCTCACAGTTTGGTTTCGTGTGCTATGTATTATATTATAATCGCGCTTAGTCACTAGCCTGTGCCTGATCATGACTTAAGCGGAATCTTATTCTCGCACATTTCTGTGATGATTTTGATCCGGTTTCTCTGAAAACTAGTACAGAGAAAGCGAGATCCTAAAAAGTAAAAACATTTGGTGACACTAGTCTGGACTCCGGATCAGCTTTCAAAGATGAGAAACAAAATAAATTACCAGCAAACAAAGTCTTGTGCATATTTAAATGGCGTACATGAACGAAATGCAACCATCTTCGAAAAACCAGACTAGTAAACAAGATGATGGATGCGCAGTGTTTCTCCATTTTGCATTTATTCAACTTGCTAATATGATAAGGAAATGTGAAGGCATGGCATATACCCTTGGCGCTCTCCACAGTTTTTCATAGTCTGCTGAAGTTGACTGCAAGGTGGTCGGAAGGCCTTGGATGTGGAAGGTAGACCACTCCATCATTAGGATTGACCAAGTCCCACCTGAGTCCAAAACAGGATATAAATCAGATACCCGAATTCAGCTAGTTTAATTCCTGCTGATAACTACCCTCCAGCTTTAAAAGACATAGAAGTTTCGGAACATCTGAATTTTTCTGATACGTAGTTTTGATTGAGAATCAGAGAGATGGGTTTGTTTACTTGTATCCAATGCTCAGGTGATGGATAAGGATGGCAATTTGAATTCTGGCAAGCATGTTTCCAGCACAGGTTCTTGGCCCCCCGCCAAAAACTTGATAGGTCCACGGCTTTGCAGGTTCCTGTAGATCATGAATCATTTGAATATGAAACCAATATGCCAAAAACCCAACAGGATGGTAGAAACATCCTGTCAAGTTGGGTTTCAGAATGTTTCCAACACTAATTATGTGAAATAGAGAAGACAGTGAGGGGAAGAATCAATCAACTTACATCCCATCTATCAGGATTGAAGGTCAGTGGATCATCAAAGTTTTCAGGATTTGTTTGAAAATACCTAAGCCACAAGATCACCTTCCAACCTTTCGGAAATGTATAGCCTGAAGAGGAATATCTCATAAGAACATCGTAACATACATCACAAACAGAACAAACAATTTTCTCATAGGAAAACATTAGATTGCGCACATCATAACAATCCATTTACCTTTGTATTCAATGTCCTTGGTTACTGTCCGGAAAACAAAAGCCGCGACATTAGCCAGCCTCAGTGTCTCCTCCACTACCTGTATGCAGTTAAAGTTAGTATCAAACAAGCACGAAGGAAAAACATGTTGGGGGAACGAGAACCTTGTTTGTGTATTTCAATGATGAAACATCTTCAAGAGTGATGGGATCGCCTTTCTTTTTCTCGCGAAGAGCAATATTCTCCTCCTGCGATTTCAAAAGAAAGTCTACTGAGAACCCCAAACGATGGAAGTCTGAGAAATACAGCATAACACATCTCAAGAACTTCACCCTTAATTTCTTGAGCACATTAGGATACTTGGCGAGATAGTAAACAGCCCACATTGATGCAGTAGAAGTGGATTCAAACCCCGCAAACACAAGCGCCACGGTGTTATCAACAACTTCTTCATCACTTAATTTGTTACCCTCTTCGTCTTGAATGTTCATCAGTCCATCCATTAGGTCATAATCAGCTTCATTCTTTTTAGCCTGATTCTTCTTCTCCTCCAAGTTTGCATAAAATATGTCCTCCAACCTCTTCTTACACTGACAAACAAATAGACTCTCTTCATCACATTTCGATGCTTAAATAAATCACAAGCAACAAATCTCGAACACTGAAGTTACTAAGCAAGCATCACTACAATGTGCGATTTAAAATTGTTGGAAAAAAAAAAGAGAAGTAAGAATGGCCAAAAACGGAACCTTAAGAGCATGGTGAAAAGCGGTGCCAGGGAAGTTGATTGGATTAGCTCTTACTCCTTCCATTACTCCTGAAAACAACAGCTTCAACTCGTCTAGAAGAGGTCCCGGATCTAAGCTGACAAATAACCTCCCAATGTTCTCAAACACCACCTGAAAACATACGGCAAACAAAATCAAAAGCAGACCGACAATGAACCGATCCTAAAACTACAATCATCCAGAACTCCCTGTTGAAATCGTTTCTTCGATCTATGAAGCTCAAAACTAGCATGAAAATATCCTTAGGTAGAGAATAAATGCCACAACTGAGACCTTGTTGAGATTCATTTACAGCTTACACCCTTTTCAAAAAATTCTATTGCCAATCAACCAAAACAAAATGTCCCCAAATTTGACCTAATTATACAAAATCTCCACATCATAACCAAAACCCTAGAAATGTAAATCCATCAAATTCACAAACTCAGTTTGCTTACTTCCCACAAAAACTCAACACTCAATCAGTAATCAGAAAGCCAATGCGACAGCTTCGAGCTCACCTTTCTGACTTCATGGTGCACCGACACGCGGCCCTTCTCCGCCCAGGACTCGAGCCCGGCCACCACCCTCGGCTGGACGCGGATCACGATGCGACGGAGGGCTTTTGGATCGTTGGCGGTGGTGCCGACCAGCTTCCTGATCCGCTCGTAGGGTTTGCCATGTACGGCGATCAGGGAGTGGGACCCCATCACGGCCTCCGTCGGCCACATCACGCGGAAGTCGTCGATGTTCTGCATTACAAATTTGCTGAACGCCGGAGCGACGGAGATGATCGACGGAGATCCGAAGAGGTGCGTCTTGAACACTCCGTCGCCGCCGTACCTGCAATTTTCCCGCCATTATGATTGTGAGATCGAATGAGCAGGAGCGGTTCGGGTGGTTTTAATTAAATCGGTTCGAATTTTCAGAACTGGACGGGCGGTCGAACCGATAAATTTGTAACTCGGTTTAATTTGGATATCCGCCGTTCACTATTAAAACAGACTATTATAAAATTCTATTTTTTAAAAAAACAATCAATTATAATATTACATTTATTTAAAATTCTATTTGCTTTAGGAGTAATTCGAGGGAAAATAAATTGGGAAAGAAAAAGAAATTTTGAATGGATTTTATTTGGCTTTTATTCGTTTTACTTTTGAATACAAAATTATATACAATTCTTTACACTAATAAAAAAAATTCACTTTTTAAATATAATTTTCTTTCCTAATTTTTCTTAAATCACCGATACAATTCTTTTAATTTTCTCTCATTTGTTTCTTTCTCTTTATTTTTGATAAATCTAAGAAAATCTAAGGTCTTTTTTAAAATAACAATTATTAGGTTAAAGAGAATTAACTTGGCATGGTGAAAAAGTTTTCTAACATCATGAGTAGAGTCCATTTAACTTATCATTAATATTTATATTAATATGTGGAATGTCAATTAAAGACTAGTAAAATGAGTAGGAAATGAAAATGAGAGATTTTGATAAGAATCAAAATTCTTGATGAATTTAATATTTTTTCTGTTGTATGATTATAATGAAAAATATTAAATAAAATATTATTTTTAATTTTTATAAACATGACTTTCAACTACATGTTTCATGCCACATTTTATTTTTAAAAAAAAATAAATTTAAGCTAAAAAATACTTTTAATTTTCATTTCATTTTTCTTTTCGTCAGTAAGAGTATTATGCATGTGTGTCCTCTGTGGTAAGGATGAATATTATGTCACCTTAAGACGATATAATTTACCCAGTAACACTTTTCGTTCAAATAAAATTAATAAATAAACCGTCTTTATTAATAAACAATTTCATTTTTTATTTTTTTATTTTAAAGTATTATAATAATCTTCATATAAGTATTAGATAGTAGCTTTAATTTAGTACTGTAAAAAGCTTTTTGTGGTAATGAGGTGGTGAACATAACGTTTAGTGACTACTCGGCTAGGCGAAGATTAATCAAAATAATTAATCGGACGGTTAAACGAAGTTATATATATTAATAATATATTAAAAAAAACTAGAATAATTAATCAGCCAGATATTACACTGTGCGTATAAATTAATTGGTCGTCTAGATAATTAGACGGACGCCTTTTAGAATAGTACTTTAAATCATATATAAAAAACACAAACTTACTTTTTCCGCTTCGAATTAATAAAGTCATCGGGGCGGCCAATGAACTTGAAATACCAAAGAAATGTTATCAACTCGCCCAAGAAAGGGATGCCCATACCTCCGGGAGGCAATTTTGCTCCGCTGCCTCTTGACCGGAAACTGACCGGAAATACATACAAAATCTCATTCCACCATTTGAAAAGCAACCACAAGAATGGTAGAGATCCTAAGATCCATGTCACCCACTTGAGAGTTGAAAATGAACCAGCCTCCATTCTCTCAAATTGATTGATTACTCCCAAGGGCTGATTTATCTCAAAACTCACATGCAAATTTAAAGTAGTTGATGAGAATGTGGTTACTTTTTTTTTCTTTTTTTTGAGTGTCTTAAAAGAGAATCTATTCTAGAAATAGGGCATTGGGGCAAAAAAAAACTTTATTGGTAAATTTAGAGATAATATTGGATAGTTTGTTATTTTGATAGTATTAAATTTATATTTGGAGCCTAATTAGATGCTTTGATGGAAATTTGTAGTTTTGCGTAAATAAATAATTTTCGGAGTGTTAAAGTCATATTTTAAAAACAGATTTCGCTACCAATGAGCAAAGTTTAATGTTAGATTCAGACTGCTCGTCTTTTATGTAATTTAAAACTTTTGATTTGTAAGTAATAGTTCAACATGTCAATATAAACTATTTTTTCGTCTCTTCAATACTTGATGACGAGCATTTAAAAAACAGTTTATTCAACATTCTCTCTCTCAACCGAGAATTGACACACGCTCCCCCTCGATAATTACTTCGTTATGTCCATATTTGCGGTATGAGTACTCTTCATATGTGCGCCTCAACTCATACCTTTGGTCTCTAATACGTGCCTCACATACTGGTCCCATACAAACCATTGACTATAGTATCAAGCTGAATTTCATGTATTTTGAGTCGGCTATCCCTAATGTGATTCAAAATCTAAACTTGTAAATTCTAGTTTAACAATTCAATATAAAATTTTTCTTTCCTTTTAGATATTGAATGTGAAATATTTTGACAAACAAATTATATTCAACATTCAATAACAAATTTAAGTGGAATCAATTTACCAAATTATACATGTGACTTACCAATTTTTGAAAGTCAACGCATAAGTCCATTTCTTTTAATTTGAATGCAAATTCATTATAGGTTGTTTTATACTTAGTATGATTTTGCAATCCATTTGTTGGTAAAAAAATCTCATTTATTAAGACCTCATTTAGTCTACTTAAGTTATTGTATTAATTTTGTGAATACTCATTGAATTATTTTAAACTCTTTTAGTCTATTTAATTTGTAAGTTTTTTCAGATAATTATTGTCATCAAAACTCAATTCCGCGATTTACATAACAGAGGTTCCTGGAATTTAAATTTGAGATACAAAATCTCTCAATCAAAATTTTTACAAATAAAGTTAAATTTGGGGTACAAGTCTACAAGATATCTTCCGTCAAGATTAGGTTGTACTTAGATTAATAAAAACTAAAATTTGAGTTGGATTTAGGTACAAAATAAAAATTAAAAATCTAGGCGTTCAACTGTAATTTCCATATCTGTAGGGTTGTCAAAAGAAAACATTACGGGGCCGAATTGTAAAAAAGGTTCAGGGATTAACCTATCAATAAGCCAAACTCAAAGGAGCTGAATTGTATATTTAAAAAGTCCATGTCTTTCACCGGGTTAATTGAGATGACTTTGACCCTATTAACTTTGGCCATTAACTTTGATAAATTAACTGAATTGACCGATTTAAACAAATTAACTATAAATATAAGTCTCAACCTCATACCATGTCAACTATCACAGCACTATATACATTGCTGTCAGAACTCCATTCAAAGTTCGATTTGAAAAAATTAAAATTTTCTCTATCAATCTTGTTTATTGATATTTTAATTTTTGAGTAGTTGTTTCCATAGTTATAAAAACCGGACCGGGAGTCGAACCGGTGAGAGCTCCGGTTCCCGGTTTACCGATTGAACCGGCGGCTCAAACCGGTTCGACCGGCGGTCTAATTACTATGTTTTAGAATATTTATAAAATTTGAAATAGAATTTAACAAGGATGGTGAAGAGATCTAGTGGTGGAGTAGGTGCCAATTAACCCATAGAGTATGGGATCGATCCCCGCTACGAGCACATTTGTTTAAAATTATGTTTTTTAGATATTTATGAAAACCCTGATTATTTTGTCCAATTATTAGTCATTGAACCGGCATATAAACCGGGCGGTTTTGTCCGGTTGAACCCGGTTTTGACCGGTTCAATCCGGTCGAACCCGATTTAGCATACATAGCGGTAATAGTAGTCAAATCGGACCGGACCAAGCACCGGTTCGCGGTTCGACCGGTTGAACCGGCCGGTCCGGTCCGGTTTTAATAACTATGGTTGTTTCTGTTTTATGATCATATGCAAATTCAAGTATTTCATCATGTTTATTAATTAAAAATAATTTCATCAATTATTTTCAAGAATTTATTTTCCATCTATATTTTAGAAACGCCCAGGAATTATGTGGTGCTTCAAACTTTAAATATGCATGCTACAAAAATTTAACTTAAGAATAAATTTATCATCCTTTAAGGTAGAACACTTCAATCCGTGAAGATCAGAATCAGGATGTGTTGTCTATTTTACTTAGTTGTAGTCAATAATTTTAATCAATTGAAAATCATAATCAATAACTTACGTAGGGCTATTGAGTAGTTGTTTATCACGATGCACATTTATCAAATCTTAGTATATCATTATTTGACTAGCATTCGTGAGCTATGAAGATCATAAGTGAAAGATAGCACAACATGAAATCAATTGCAGTCAATAATTTTATGCGTATGAACACCTATAAATCATATTTGAAGTAATTTTTTGAGTTATTTTGATTATTTATTTGCGACTGAAGAACATGATGAGTTTTGAAATCATATGATGCTTATCTTCTCTATTCGAGACTCTCCATGTATTTTTGCCTTCAGTTTTTTTATTAGCTATTAATCTCTCACCGCGTTCACACGTTAACATAAAATTCAATAAATGTTAATTAGTGTATTAACGACTATAAAACCTTTTACTTCTTTTGCTAGATCACGACGCACTTCTTTTGTATACCTTATTAACTTCAAGTGATTGTTTAACCATATGAAGATGGATTTTTTTTATCAATATAACATATTCATTTTTTTCTATCGTTTGTACATCACTTGTTGCTTTTTTTCTCTCTAACCTTTTCGTATATGAAGTTCCTTATGATTTTTGCAGATATGAACTGTAAAAATCGGAACCCTAAAAATATTATATCATTTTCGTTGGTTTTGTTCTTGTCCAACGCTTGATTTTTGTAGTTGGAAAGTGCACAATTCTCTATGCTCTTCACGGAACTGAACTGCGAAAAACTTCATGCACACACGTATGATTTTCACAATGGCAAAGTACAAAAATCAAGAGCATTTTTGCAGTTAGGAACTACGAAAAAGTAAATATAAAAAAATTAAAAGGGATAGATGCTTAAATGATAGAAAAATGTGCCTCTTAGTTAGGAATCTAAAAGTAGATTTTCTTTGCTTTAGAATCAGATGTGAGACAAGTATGTAATTTTGACTGTTCTTTTAGACGAGTTGTGTGTTATGTCCAACATCAAATACCATATTTTGAAGTATGAACATGATTATTTGAATCAGGGGTGCATCCGGAAAATATATTAAGAGGGATCAATTCTCAAATAATAACATAAAATGAGTATAAATGTTGTAAATTTTATATTTTAGAGGGGCTATTTTATTTTTTAGAGGATTCATTATAAATATTTTTGAATTTCATAACCTACAATAATAATCCAGCTACACTTAAAGATTAAGCTGTTTGAAGTGGAAAAGCAAACAACATAATATTCTACAAAAATACATCAAGAATTATATCAAAATATATATTATTTGAGAATTAAATTGGAGAAATGTCTCACATCTCATAAAAAATATATTTATACAGTATTATAGCATCATAATTTCATAATTTATGTGTCTATATTTTTAAGTAATAATGAGACTCAGATACAATTAAGCTAGTAACAAATAAACAAAGTATCATTGACGACTTAATAATTAGATTACAATAAAATTATAATAATATAAAAGAATATGAGATAAAGAGTTTGAAATGAGATGAGAAAAGAAGAAATGAGAAAAAGAATTTGGTAGTAGAAGTAAAAGTAAAAGTGGTTGATTGTGAGTCAATAGATCAACAAGGGCTTTAGAGGAAAAAAGAGGAAAAGTGAAAATAGTGTGTCCGAGTATGAAAGAAATAAAATGAGGATATAATTTAATATTTTAATATTTTAAAATTGCTTGTCTAACTATATAAGACATATAAAGAATAAAAAAATAATTCGTTATAAAATCTTTAAAAATCTTTCAGTATTTGCAAATTACGAGTTAGAGTTAGAGATTTGGAAGAATTCAATCTCTCCAAATCCTTCATTTATAACATCGGTAATGATTCTTTTATCTTCAAATCCCTTCAAATTCTTTCACATCTCTTCTAAAATCAAACTCCGGAACAAGGCCTAACAAACCACCAAAGAAGTAGCATATCACTATGATTCGACGTAGATAAGTAGTTAAGTAAACATCACATGCATCATTTGGACATCCGACAAAGAAATATATAGTAAAAAAGTATGTCAAATCCTTCCTAAAATTGTCTTATTTGTTCTGTCATTTAGTATCATGTCTACAAGGGCATCTTAAGCCTAAGCATCAGCATTAACAATACTAATCGCTACGATAATAATTAATGTTGCCAAAATAACAAACATGCCAGGATTTAACTCATAAAATAAATAAAAGGAAAATATATCGATACTAATATATCGATTTAACTGGTGAAATATGTTGAATTTCAAGTTTGAATCCGTCAAAGATTACATGAAAATTGGTTGAAATAATTCAACAATGATGCATTAGCTTTCAAAATCAGATTCGTTACGAATCATCTCACACGAACTTTCAACATATTCGTTTCGGTTTTCGATTTTTTGATTGAACCGGCGGTTCAAACTAGTTCGACCGCCGGTCCATTTAAATGTAATTATTATTAAATATCAAATTTAGTCTGCTAATTATCCTAAAAATAACAAAATATCTTGATGATCTATTGATTAGAGCTTCCGCATGGAAGCCCAAAGGGCTGGGTTTGAATCCTATCTCAAGCATTTTAATAAAATAAATTTTTGGCTATTAATGATATGTAATTAAACCTTAATTAAGCCATCAATTATACTACACTGGTTCAACCGCACTGATTTTGTAAAAAACCGACCAGTTTTTCCGATTCAGTATGCACCCCGATATTAATTTCAAATTAGACCGGTACCAGGTCCGGTTTCTGATCCAACCGGTCGAACCGGCCGATCCGATCCGGTTCTGATAACTATGCTCCACAGTGCTATAAATTTGCATACCATTTGTAAGAGAAGGCATTCCAATGAATCAACCAGTTTGCTGAGAGATAGAGAGTGTTTCATGTTCGATCGGGATGTGGGCGACATGGACTTTAGCGGCTCTGCCATTCTTGTGGTTACTTCTCAAATCGTGGAATGAGATTTTGTACGTCTTACCGGTCAAGCTCCGGTCGCGGCGCGGCCGAGGAAAACTACCTCCCGGTGGCTTGGGCGTCCCTTTCTTCGGCGAGATGATACCATTTCTTTGGTACTTCAGGCTCGCCGGTCGTCCGGACGATTTTATTAATAACAAACGGAAAAAGTAAGTTCGAAATTTCGTGCAATCGGATGAAATTTCTTCATTTCTTGCTATTTGCGTTCATTTCGATTTTGTGTATAAGTCTGGGCAAATCTGTAAGCTAGTATCACTTTTAGTTTACTTGTCCACTATGTGATTTAAGGTCAATATGTAAGAAATTATGATAAATTTTCTGGAAAAAAAAATCTTGAATAAATGAAAGTATTCATTGACATAGATTTGTTGATTATATATATGATGTTTGGGAAAACTGGATATAATCTTTCAGGATATATAAGTTATTATATATCAGTGGCGTATCTACGGTGGTTGACCCCGCTAATTTTTTTCTTCTTCTTGTAACTATATATTATATTTTAGGTTGTTAAGTTTAAAAAAAAGTTAAAATTAACCCTCTCAAAATCGAAATGACCCCTCTTAAATCAAAAATTTGCTATACATATACCTAAATAATATCATTTTTTAATATGTGACCCCTTCTAATGTATTTTCTAGATCCTCCCTTGCTAGGAGGTCATGACATAATTTTTGAATTGTGTTTAGGGGTTGTAAGGTTTCATGGTGTTGAATTTTTAGTATTTTAGGGTTTTTTGAGTTTTTTAGCGTTTTAGGATTTAAGATTTTAGTATTATGAAACGATATCGTTTTTGAGGTTTCTTGAAATATTCTAAAAATAGGATAAATATGAAATTTTAAAACTAAATTTTTTTAAAAATTAGACATTAAAAAATTTAAAACCTAGAAACCCTAGAACTCCTAAAAATTATTTAAACCGATACTGTATCATTTTAGACTTTAGGATAACATGATATATCCGCGAAGCCCGATAATTATATAGCCTTTACATTTTTTATTTACTGATTTTGTTTAAATGAAACATATTAGAGATTAAATAATAGCATCATTAATTGCATATAACATCTTGAAAATAGGGGATTGATAGTCACAGGACAATTTTTGCTATTAACAATGAGCTTCAACTTTTACCGACGACCCATGCTATTTTAAGCGACGGCAGAATAACAACTGGCGACAAAGTTGACCTCTTAATAACAAAATTTACCTTGCGGTTATCAATCCCATGATTCAATTTCAAAATTTGAATTAAATTTCTATTCACACAGCGGCTATCCAAATTAAACCGAATTCAAAAGTATGCGGTTCGACCACGGTCCGGTTCAAAACGTCGAATAGAGTTAATCAACCCGAACCACTCGTTCTCATTCCGTCTCACAATACTAATGGCGGGAAAATCGCAGGCACGGCGGCGACGGAGTGTTGAAGACGCACCTCTTCGGATCTCCGTCAATCATCGCCTGCGATCCGGCGGTCAACAAATTCGTCATGCAAAACATGGAGGACTTCCGCGTGATGTGGCCGACGGAGGCTGTGATGGGGTCCAGCTCTCTAATCGCCTTGCATGGAAAACCCTACGAGCGGGTCAGAAAGGTGGTCGGCACCGTCGCCAACGACCCCAACGCCCTCCGCCGCATCGTGCTCCGCGTCCAGCCGAGGGTGGTGGCCGGGCTCGAGTCCTGGGCGGAGAAGGGCCGCGTATTGGTGCGACATGAAGTCAGAGAGGTAACCTCGAACCTGTCGCTTTGGCTTTCTGATCACTGAATACTGATTGCTGATCGCTGATTGAGTCATGGGTTGTCGTGGTAAAAAGTGAGCTGACAAGGTTTGTGAATTTTTGAGGTTTACATTTCTAGGGTTTAGGATGATTTGGGGATTTTGTACGATTAGGTCAAATTTGGGGACATTTTGATTTGGTGGATTGGCGCTAGAATTTCTTTAAAAGGATGTGTCAGAATTCACTCTATTTGAGCTGAAACTGAATCTAAACTAAGTCTTAGTTGTGGCATTGGTCTCAGTTTAAGGATGTTTTCGTGATAGTTCTGACATTTGAGCTTTGCAGATCAAATAAACTATTTCTCTAGGTTGTTCTGGATGATTGCAATTTTAGGATTGATACATCTTCGGTCTGTGTTTGAATTTGTTTGTCGCATTCTTTGCAGATGGTTTTTGAAAACATTGGGAGGCTATTTGTCAGCTTAGACCCTGGACCTCTTCTTGAGGAGATGAAGGGGTTGTTTGCCGGTATAATGAAAGGAGTAAGAGTTAATCCAATCAACATCCCCGGCACAACTTTTTACCGTGCTCTTCAGGTTCTTTTCTTGCCGCTCCAACTTCACTGTTCGAGTTTTGTTGGTTGTGCATCACTTGGGCATCAAACGTTTTTGACGAAGAGAGCCTTCTTGCTTTTCAGTGTAAGAAGAGGTTAGATGAGATATTTTATTCGGAGATGGAGAGGAAGAATCAAGCTAAAAAGACTGAATCTGATTACGACCTGATGGATGGACTGATGAACATTCAAGACGGAGACGGTGGCAAATTTAGTGATGAAGAAGTTATTGATAACACAGTGGCGCTTGTATTTGCGGGATTTGAATCCACTGCGACTGCGTCAATGTGGGCCGTTTACTATCTCGCCAAGTATCCTGATGTGCTCAAGAAATTGAGGGTAAAGTTTTCGACATGTGTTATGCTGCATTTCTCGACTCCCTTCATGTGGTTCTCAGAAGACTTTCTTTTGAAATCGCAGGAGGAGAATATGGCTCTTAGGGAGAAAAAGAAAGGCGTACCCATTACTTTCGACGACATTTCATCATTGAAATACACAAACAAGGTTCTCAACCCCCAACGTGTTTTTTCCTACATGCTTGTTGGATACTAAGTTTAGCCGCATGCAGGCCGTGGAGGAGACACTGAGACTGGCTAATGTCTCGGCGTTTGTGTTCCGGACAGTAACCAGGGATATTGAATATAAAGGTAAAAAGGGATTGCTTATGTTTTGGTCTATGATATATGTCTACACGCTAATGTTTCCTGTGCGAAATTTGTTTCGGCTTTAGTTTGTGATGTGTGTTCTTATGAGATATTCCTGTGCAGGCTATACATTTCCGAAAGGCTGGAAAGTGATGTTGTGGCTCAGATATTTTCAAACAAATCCTGAATACTTCGATGATCCACTGACTTTCAACCCAGATAGATGGGATGTAAGTCGATCTATGCTGCCCTTCGTAATCTTCTCAGTATTACGTAATTAAAGTGAGAAATTCTCAAAACCAAATTACACGAAGTTTCCATTTTTCCAACATCTGAGAAGGGTTTCGGCATAATGGACTCATATTCAAATGATTCATGATTTGCAGGAACCTGCAAAGCCGTGGATATATCAAGTTTTTGGCGGGGGGCCAAGAACCTGTGCTGGAAACATGCTCGCCAGAATCCAAATAGCCATTCTCATCCATCACTTGAGTATCGGATACAAGTAAATAAACTCATCTCTCCGATTCCTAATCAAAATTACTTATAGAAAAATCAAAATCAAATGTCCTGAAACTTTAATTCTCTTAAATATCAGAAGAAGATAAATTAAACTGATTTATACATTGCTGTTCTACGGTCAGGTGGGAGTTGGTGAATCCTGACGCGGGAGTGGTGTACCTTCCACATCCAAGGCCTTCCGACCACCTTGCAGTCAAGTTCAGCCGGCTATGAAAAACTGTGGAGACAGCGGCGAGGGTATGTGTATGTCATTTTCCTCATCATAGTAGGAAGCTGAATAAATCCTAAATGGAGAAGCTTTGCATTAGTTCCATCATCTTGTTAACTAGTCTTATATTTCAAAGATGACTGGCATCTCAATTCATTTACTCTGTGTTTATATGCGCCAGTTTTTTTTTTTTTTTTTCTGCCACTAATGTGTGTAATTCTACTCATCTTTGGGAAGCGTATCCAGACCAGTGTAAAGCTTTCGATAGAAATGTACTGGCTTTGATCAACATTAACATTATCGATGAAACTACGTCCTTTGATCAACACTAACATTAGCGAGAGAAATGGGCTACGGTCCCTCCCACATAGGAGGCTATGCATTCTTCACCAATGACGGTTTTAGTGTTACCAACTATGAGAACAATGATCTCTACAGGTATGACGAATACGATGCCTCCAATGATGACTGTTAGGGTTTCTTAAATTGTTACAGCTCAAGAGACCGCGCTTAGAGTTTCTCCGGAATGGTTAAGGTTTTTCATATTTCTTTAAATTTGGTTCAATTTGAAACGATTCTGGTTCGGACATTGGTTCAATCATCTATTTTCCTTCCACCTTTGGTTGTAAATGCTCTTGAATCCATCAATCTTAATGCAACTGCTTCTCTTTTTATCCCAACAATTCTTCATCCTCGAGGCTTGCTTTTTCTTCCGACTTTTGTATTCTTAGAGAACATAGACCACACAAAGCATTACTGAATGAAGTGGAGTTCAGTAATCTCAGTACAAAATGCTCAATCGATGGCTCCTACAAATGTTTTTCGTACATCTGTTGTGTTACGTGCTAAAAAAATGATTCTAATTATATTTGGTTTGATCTATTTCATACCCAGATTGTGAGGTATCTTTCATATACTATTTTTTATCAATAAAAAATTTATTATTATTAAAAAAATTGACTCGGACCGACAATAAATCTATGTAAATAAAAAAATTCAAAAAAATCACTCCCACGTCATCATCTTCGATTCGAATCATGATGATGTTGTGAGCATCCTCGTCCGACCATTAATTAATTAATCTTATCATATCAAGCCACGTTATTCACGCATACTGTATGTAATTAGTACCCTCAATAGACGAACCAGCAACACTAATCCCAACTCTAATGGCCACGTCATCATCGGCCTTTTCACCGTGCGACTTATCAATCATTCGATTCTCCAGTCTCCACCATGAACCAAAAGTCAACACTCAAAACGTGTTGCTTCACTTCAGTGTATGATGGTGTAGGAGAGGTTAGATGACAGTTTCTTTCCGGTTTAAATTTTATTGATGGTTGAGATTGAGAGTGTGGTTATTTTTTAAGAAAATTGAAATTTTTATTAGTAAAATGAAAATTAAATATATAATTTTTTTTAAAAAAAAACAGTGAGATGGAGGTTGAAATAATTCATAAAAGAAGAGGTCCCGTTTTTCATATATTCTTTTCCTAAAACGTGGTTGAGAAGGAAACAAAGCTCAAAAGGCATAGGCATAGTAGTTGTGGTGATGTGAATATATTCTCCACATGATATTTAATGTCGGAATATAGCTAAGGATGTGTTTGGTTTATGAAAATTTTGTGAGGAAAGAAAATTTGAGGAAAATAGGAAATAAGTTTTTGTTTGGTTGAAGAAAAATTGAGGTAATGAAAATTAGATGAAAGTGAGAAAAAGAAATTTATCAAAATAAAGAGTGCTTTAACATTTTCTCTCATAAGTTTCCATATTCAACCAAACAGAAAAAAAATATGACTCGATCTACTGATAATTCACTCTCCTTCACGTTTTTCTTTTCTTTCATTTCTTTGTAATAATATCAAAATTAGTTGCACCGGTCAATATTGGCTTATGCTCATGTGAATGCGATCCTCCATCTTGATTTAGGCGTCTGTGTTCGTTAAGAGCAAATTCATGTACACCTCAAATGTATTTAAGTATGAATGCAGTATCATCAAGGCTCGAGCTCAGAATTTTAAAATTGTTAGACAATACTCTTATCAACTAGATCAACATCTTGTGTAAAGAATCAAATTGTATACGACAAGACCCGTTACAGAAGCCAAATGAAGAACACAGCAAAAATAAATTGAAAATTTTAACTACACCATTGAAACATTGATTTGAGTAATGAGTGCATAGCAAAATCTATTCTCCATGATTCACTAAGCCTCTGTTTGGTTTAAAGAAATAAAATATGGAGGAAAGAAAAACGTAAGAGACAAAATTTCACATGGTTAGGAATAAAATATATTTTTAAAAATTTTAAAACACTTTATAATTTTTGTAAAAAAATTCTTCATATTTTCTATCTAAAATTTTATTTAATATTTAATCCTCAATTTTCTTTAAATTAAATAAAAATTTCATATCACTTTCTCCATAAATTTTCAATTCTCTTAGATTTTGAATTCATAATTATAATTTGGACTAAATGAAGAATATAAAAATTAATATTTTTATCTAAAAATATTTTGGATTGAATTTGAGTAATAATTATCCCAAATATTCCCTCTGCTGGCACCATCATTCATATGTAGTCACCTAACTCTAAGAACATTTTAATACATGATTCAAACATTCATAAAAACTGGATCTTAAAATCAAACTTGTTACCCCAGTTAAAAAACATAGCAAACAAATATCAAGTCTGGATAAAAATTTAATTATGATAAATGAATCATATATACTTACTGAGCACTAGACCATAGATAAATTTTTTTTACTGTATTAGTTAAAAAAAGTAACAATTAATTTACCAAGTTATGTACAAAATTCTTTACACAGACAAGAGAGTACCTTTGTCCATATAATTTTTTGTTCATTTATAAATTTTTATGAAATCAATCGGTTCAAATTTGAATCCATATAATATTAATTAACCGTTACGGGCATATTCAAATGGTACGGCGAAAATACGCTTTGATAGCATGAAGATGAGTTGAATTTAAATTAAAATCAATTGACAATGAGTGTGGTAGTCCAACTATATATTAGAATCAATATTTGAGCCTCATGGGGAGATACATGACTTTGTCCACTTTTATGCTCAACTCTCTCACTTGCGAGTGTCTTGTTAATCTCAGCAAGTGGGACATCGTGCGTATCTAATTAATTGTCACGGCCATGTGATACAAGTGCAACAAAAACCCGCTCTGATTACCATGAAGATTAGTTTGATCCACAATAACACCCCTCACTTTCTAAGGGCCTTAGTTAACCTCATCCAATATGACCTCGAATGAACCTAGTTAATCCTCATGGACATGTTCAAAGGGTGCAGCGAGATCCCGCTCTGATACCATGAAAATTAGTTCGATCACATCCAAAACTAATAACAATAAATAGATAAATTCAACTATATATAAAGATCACTTTAAAATTTAACTTGGATAATTTTAAGTAATCACTTTAATATTCTAAGTAATTCTCCAATTCGCTAAATTCAACCGTAACTAAATACGATCAGATCTTTAATTTTTAATTTGAGGATATTCTCATTGAAGTCTGAAATCGATTCCAACAACAAGATTGTTGGAAATGATGGACACAAGTGCTATATGATTAATATGTCAGTCAGTTGTAGTATACAATATAAAATCGACATAAATGAAATGATACTTCTTTGATTACAAATCGAATCATCAGAAACTAGTTTGTTTTAAAAGAAATAAGCCTAGTAAACTGCAAAGTATTGTACGCTTATGGGATTTGTAGTCAAGAAAAAAAGAAGAAGAGATAGAATTTTGCTCGCTGAGAGGTGTAATGAGATGTTGCAGAGAGAGGCGCAATTCCCTGAAAGTTGCAGCTCCACTTCCGACAACAACTCCAACAACAGCCCAACTCCTCTGTTGACTCTTGACCGTTGATTACTTGATTGGAGACTCAATCTGTTGAATTGCATCTCCACTCTCAAGCTGGGCTGACAAACAATAAAAGGACTAAAAACAAAACAAAACAAGGGCCGGAGTTACGGGCTTGGCTGTAGTCACCAGTCCGACCTCTCTGCAAGAAAGAAATCAGTCCACGCCGACACCGTGCACCTGCCACGCGGGCAAACAGCGGTGGTGGTGCGCGCGTGTGGTTTTTCTGTTCTCCTCTTATATTTCTTTTGTCTTACTTAGAAGTGTAAAAATATATAAACTACATTAAATAATTTTTTTGAAGCGACACCGGATACATGAATAAATAATGCACATCTATGCATCTTTTACTGTCAAAATGATTATTAAAAAGTATTTTAATATCCAAATCTTTATTGATATATTTCATGAAATTAATTTATTTCCAATGATAATTATAATCATTATTTTAATTGTTATCTTATCCTAACTTACCAAAGACGACCCCGACACAGAGCATCATACAAATCATACGACCCTTCGACAAACACACGTGCACGCGCAAGTACCGACCGAAGATAAAAACACAACGAAAGCTGTGAGGCACACCCCGAGCCAAATAACTTCACCCGCCATTTGACTTGTCAACAACTTGTCACCATAGTTAAAACAAAACCCTTTTGTATTGTTCTGTCAGCCTGGCGGATTCAAGAAAATTTTTATTTTTTTTTGTAAAATTATATAATTAAAATTTTAATTGAATTTGAGGAGAAAAATTAAAAATTTAATTGAAATTAAGTATATAAATTTTTCATATATATATATAATTTTTTTTATATATACATAGATATTTTTGATGGTATTTGGGGCGACTACCGTCACTGTTCCCCCAAGTGGTCCCCCTATGTCCATGAGAGAGATTCATAAAAAATTAGTAAAATTTAATCAATCGACGTGATATTTTAATTATTTAGCATGATATATTATTTTAAAAAATTACAATAAATTTAATTAATAATGCTGAATCGTCATGTAATATTTTAATTTTTTAAACATTTATTTCACCTCTAAATTTTAGTGATCATCATCCATTACAGCCCGAACGAGCCTATCTTCATATCAATCTCAATAAAAGTATATTGAAATAGGATCTTATTCAAACAGTTAAACAACACCCGTTATAATTCTGACAATCACTCACGGCTCGACAAATATATAAAAACATATTAATTAAACTATAAAATTAATTATTGTACACATATTCCATGATGATTGGTGAACCAAGCTAAAATTTACGGTGATTGATTAGTTTGTAAGTTTTATATTTAGTTTTTATTTTCAAGCATTTTTTTTTTAAATTGAAATGCTCTTCGAACACAAGTGCTTATGAATTTTATTTTGTCATGTAATTTTTTTCCTCTAAATTAAAATCGTTGGTTCCACCACTACATAACCAATCTAATTAATTTCTCATAGTTGTCATTCATCTATAAAAGCCGCACAATATGTCTCAAAGCTAAAACTGCACATACCCGGAGCACACAGAGAGAGAGAGAGAGAGAGGTGGCAATGGAGATGAGTGGAGAGCAAGTCAAGAAAGACGAGCCTGAGATCAATTACAGGGGAATCAAGGCCATGCCCTTGATCATAGGTACACTGCTCCTCACTCATATTACTTCTTGTGTTACTGATTCCTTAGATTCTTTTTGAAATTTTTTCGCCATTTCGCTGAACCGGGCATGCCTCCGATTCGCAGGAAACGAGACCTGCGAGAAGCTGGGCACGATCGGGACCTCGACTAATCTGCTAGTCTACCTCACCACCGTGTTCAACATGGGCAGCATCCAAGCCACCAATCTTGTCAACATTTTCAACGGCACGGCCAACTTCGCCACGCTCATCGGCGCCTACCTCTGCGACACTTACTTCGGCCGCTACAACACGCTTGGGTTCGCGTCCATCTCCTCTTTTTTGGTACGCCTCATACTTTAAAACTCGAAGATTACATTTTTTATTTTTTTTATTTATTTATTATATGGCTGAGACGCCCTATATGATTTTCTGGCTGGATTTGTGTGCAGGGAATGGTTGTGATAACATTGACGGCTGCAGTGTCCAAGTTGCATCCACCGCACTCCGGCGCGGAGCTGGCGGGGGCCTGCGTGGGGCCATCGGCGTGGCAGATGGCGTTCCTCGTATCCGGCCTGGCCTTTCTTGTGGTGGGGGCGGGCGGGATCAGGCCGTGCAATTTGGCATTCGGCGCGGATCAGTTCAATCCCAACACCGGATCGGGCAAGCGGGGCATCTCCAGCTTCTTCAACTGGTACTACTTCACCTTCACTTTCGCCATGATGGTGTCCCTCACCGTCGTCGTCTACGTGCAAGCCGATGTGAGCTGGTCCGTCGGCCTGGCCATCCCCACGGCGCTCATGTTCTTGTCCTGCGCCTTTTTCTTCGCGGGTACGAGGATTTACGTCAAGGTGAGGCCCGAGGGCACGCCCTTGAGAGGCGCGGCTCAGGTCCTCGCGGCCGCCTTCAAGAAAAGAAAGCTCGAGACGCCTGCCCATCCTCAGGCTACGCTCTATAACTGGGAGCCTGAAAGCTCGATCAACTCGAAGTTGCCTCACACTAATCAGTTCAGGTAAAAATCAAGTGATTCTTGATTGGATATGATTCATCGCTAATTAGAAATCGTCACGTGTCATTTTGATTTTAAATGTAAAATGTAGCGACTCATGAATGATGTTGGCCAAACAGATGCCTGGACAAAGCGGCGATCGTCACGGCTGAGGACAAGCTGAATCCTGACGGGTCACTGGCGTCCGATCCGTGGCGGCTCAGCAGTATGCAGAAAGTGGAGGAAGTGAAGTGTGTGCTCCGGATATTCCCCATTTGGGCGACGTTCATAGTCTACTTCGCGGCCTTAGTCCTACAAACCACCTACGCCGTCTTCCAAGCGCTCCAATCCGACAGGCGCTTGGGCAAGGGGTTCGAGGTCCCTGGGGCATCATACTCGGTCGTGATCATGATCGCAATGACGATCTGGATCCCAATCTACGACCAGGTCATCGTCCCAGCGCTCCGAAAGTACACCAAGCAAGAAGGCGGCATGACCCTCCTAAAAAAAATCGGGATCGGGATGGCCCTGACCATCGTCTGCACGCTCGTGTCAGGCCTGGTCGAGACCAAAAGGAGAACGGTGGCCCTCACCAAGCCCACATTGGGGCTGGACTCCAAGGGCCACGCGATCTCCTCGTTCTCGGCTCTCTGGCTGGTCCCCCAGCTGGCCCTTGCGGGCGTGTCCGAAGCCTTCACTAGCATCGGCCACATCGAGTTCTACTACAAGCAGTTCCCGGAGAACATGAGGAGCATCGGCGGGTCGTTCACCTTCGTCGGGATGGCCTTGGGGAGCTACCTATGCACCATTCTGGTGACGCTGGTGGACGGGGCGACCAGGGGGAGCGGGTCGGAGAGCTGGCTGGCCGAGGACCTTAACAAGGGGAGGCTGGATTACTTCTACTACGTCATGGGACTCATTGGTGTCATTAACTTGGGATTCTTTCTTGTGCTTGCCAAGTGGTATAGGTACAAAGGAAGTAGTAGCCGCGACGAGTTGGTTGAGTTGAGTGTCCAAAAGCCTTTTGAGCCTTGAGGAAATGATTTTGAGGATTTTAGGTCGAAATAAGTTGGAGTTCGGTTAACCGAATCGAATGGTTGTTCAATTAAACGAATCAAATTAATTGAATTTTAAAAATTTCAACCAATAACCGAATCTAATTCAGTTATCCTAACTAATATGCGGCTCTAGATGGTTACAGCCAATGACATAAATTTAGATAAATCTTAGTTGACTCGGGATTGAGTTAGATACTAGAAATTGAATTTTGACTCTAACGCGACAACTTCTGATTTCTTCTTCTTCTGTTTTTAATATATATTCTTATTTATTTTGATGAATTGTGAGTTAGATTTGATTATATCAACATATTTTGGGTTGAATTATGGGAATAGAAAATTTAAACATAACTGTTAGGGTGGAGAGGCTCCTCCTCTCACCCGGCACGCGCAGCGGAACGACGACACGAGATACTCACATGAATAACACTCATCAACACACAATAATATGAATAAAGGACGAAAGAAACACACAATATTTTTTGATGTGGTTCAGCTCTCCAATAGAGCCTACGTTCACGATCTTCACTATTTATAGATATGTATTACAAGAATGGACTCACCTCTCAATACTCTTGAATACAGACCTCTCAATTCTCCCATAAGTTTTCTCTAACAAAAAAACTAGAAAAACTCTACACCACTCAAGAAGAATCCTTCATGAATTCTCCTGGAGGACTCCCACCGAGTCTCTCAAATTATTTCTACCACTAGACATCCTATAGGATACTAATACTAAATCAAATAGAATTCCTAATCCTACCAAAACAGTAATTTAGTAACCTACCAACAATAGGATTCATAATATTAATCAACTTCGAAATAAATTGATTATATCTTCAATCTTCATATTTAAAAATCTAATCAATTTCCAACAACATAACAAAATCATATTTTTATTTTTTTAGAATGCATAAAAATATCTTGAATTGAATTTGATTTTTCGATAGTCAATGGTTTTTACGTTTGTATGACTCACAACGTGCTGGTGGCTGGACCTATAAT
>NQLW01000674.1:686504-735378 GCA_002312845.1 Kalanchoe fedtschenkoi | reverse complement strand
CGACCGACACGAGGAAGCTGCTCACGTAGCTCCCGATCGCCATGCCGCAGAAGAAGAGCGACCCCGCGATGCTCCGCATGTTCTCGGGGAACTGCTTGTAGTAGAACTCGACCTGGCCCACGGCCATGAAGGCCTCGGCCAGGCCCGCGGTCGCCAGCTGCGGGACGAGCCAGAACGCGGACATGGATGAAACTGCGCCGTGTCTTGGCAAAGTCCCGATCGTGGGCTTTGTTAGGGCGATCAGGCGCCGCTTCTCCTCGACGAGGCCCGAGATGAGCATTGTGAGGACGGACAGGACTAGGCCGATTCCCATTCTTTGCAAGATGGTGATGCCGCCTTCCTTCTTGGTGAGTTTTCGGAGAGGCGGGACGATGAGGCGGTCGTAGATCGGGAGCCATAGGGTGAGGCCCAGCATCTGGAACACGACGTAGGAAGCCGCGGGGATTTTGAACCCGGTGCGGCCGAGCCTCCGGTCCGACTGCAAGGCTTGGAAGACGGTGAATGTCTGCATTTGGACGGATGGGATGTGGTAGATGATGGCCGAGGCCCATATGGGCATCACCCTCGCCAGGCACTTCACTTCCTCCACTTGCTGCATGCTGCATAGCTTCCACGGATTCGCAGATGACCCGTCCGGCCTGATCTCATCGTCAGGGCTCACCACGGCCGCTCGGTCTAGAAACCTGAAAGATTCATAATCTAAATTTAAAATCAATTGATAATGAATGAGAGAGTTTGGTCATATACAATTTGATTAGGCGTGTGGGACTTTCAAAATCCGATACCTGAACTGATCAGTGTAAGGGAGTTTTGAGTTGATGGACTTGGGCGGGAGGTAATTGAAAAGCGAAAGCCAACGGCGATCCGGCGGGCTCAGCTTCCGTTTCTTGAAGGCGACGACGAGGACTTGCGCCACGCTCGTCATGGGGCTTCCCGAGGCCTTCACCTTGACGTACATTTTCGTGCCGGAGAAGAACAATACGCCCGAAAAGAACATGAGGCCGGCGGGGATCAGCAGCCCGATGCCCCAGCTGACATCGGTTTGGACGTAGACGACAGCGGTGAGCGACACCATCTGCGCGAAGGTGAAGGTGAAGAAGTACCAGTTGAAGAAACTGTTGATGCCCCTCTTGCCCGACTCGGTCTTCGGATTGAACTGATCCGCCCCGAAGGCTAAGTTGCAGGGCCGGATCCCCGCAGCGCCCATGATCAGCAGTCCGAATCCCGTGTACAGCACCGCTGTCTGCCACGGCTTCGCCCCTTCACACGTCACGGCTTCGTTCGAACAATGTCGCGGATGGAGCTTCTTGATCGCTGCCGTTAGAGCTATAACCAGCAATCCCTGCACAAATCATTTTCAAAATTTGGAAATTTTCAATCGATTTGTGCACATGACAGATTGAATATTAAAAATGATAATAACACCAATCAATAATTATTACGAATCAGTTTGATTTTTTAATTTGACACTTCGCAATATGATTAATTATGTCAGTATGTCAATCTAAGAATGTCTTGTATGCTCGGAAATGGTGTAAATGGGCGGTACCAGGAAGGACGAGACGGTGGAGAAGCCGAGGGTCTTGTACCGGCCGAAGTAGGTGTCGCATAGGAAGGCCCCGATCAAGGTGGCGAAGTTGGTTGTGCCATTAAAGACATTGATGACAGTTGTTGCTGTGATGCTTTTCATATTGAAGACAGTCGTTAGGTACACCAGCAAGTTTGAAAGTGTCCCAATTGCTCCTAGCTTCTCAAATGTCTCATTCCCTGCAACATTTCACCAAGCCCTTTCAAATCGGTCAGCTTTTTAAAAGCTAAGCCGGTTCAAATCGGTATGATACCAGAATTGTAATCTAATTGCTTAGGATACGAGGTGACACCCGATATAATCCAATGGGCGAGCGAAGAAAGAAATAAAAGATACTCAAGTACTCACTTTAGTGAAGTTAGTCTCACCTATGATGAAGGGCATGGCTCGGATCCCTCGATAGTTGGGCTCCGGCTCCTCGCCGTCCTTGGCCACCTCCTTCGCGCTAAGGTGGTCCTCCATGCTATCCTCTTCTTGCCCTCTTCTTTCTCCCACCTCAAAATTTAAGCTTCAGTGTTGGTGAGAGGTGGATCGAGAAGGTGGGAGTTTGAAGTGAAATTCTCCTAACTCAGCGCATTTGCTATTAGCTGAGCTGCCCGGCATGGCAGACAAGATGTCATTTTTATATGAATGACTTTTCTCTTTTGAGCCTCATTTGTAGATATATTTATTATATGACTTACACGTAATTTTCTTTCATATTATATTTCGATAAATACTTCATATTTATTTCAATTTTCACATCACTCCAATAAAATTTCTTCGGTACAAATCTGATTTATGAATAAATGCGAGATTTTTTTTAAAAAAATTCCTCCTATATGTTTCCCACTTCACTTTGCTCAATGGCTACGGCTTCCAACTTTTGGTTCGACTTCTACCCATTTGTCTCTATGCACGTATGCATGTTGTCGTTGGATTGGACCACGTTTGACCTGTGTTTGGCTGGCTTGTAGTTGTAGGTGAGAAAATCATGTTGGAAGAGTTGTTGGAACATGTAGGCCGTAGGGAGTGGTTAGCATGAAGACAAAAGAGAAGAAAATGAGATGAGTAGAAAGTAAGTAGTTACGTTGTAAACAACTCGACTTAGATCTGATGACGATTAACATCAACGAAGCCAAATCAGTCTTTTCATTCTCTTTATCTCCTGACATAATGCAATTTGAGAAGACTCAGTTTGATTTAAGCCAATAAATCGATATTCGAAAAAAATTAAGACGAAAAATAAATTGTTATTGATTTTATTTGATCTTCCTTATTTTTGATTTGAAATAAAAAATTAAAAAAATAAAAAATTCTTTTATTTATCTAATTTTTCCTAACGTTTTTTC
The DNA here is from genome assembly GCA_002312845.1 of Kalanchoe fedtschenkoi. Lineage (NCBI taxonomy): Eukaryota > Viridiplantae > Streptophyta > Magnoliopsida > Saxifragales > Crassulaceae > Kalanchoe > Kalanchoe fedtschenkoi. The sequence continues at coordinate 732,459 of NQLW01000674.1, read as the reverse complement.
ATCTTATTGTTTGTACAATTTTTTAAAACCAAACAAAAAATTCTTCAAATTTCCAATCAGATTCCGGTTTCTCATTTTCCCTAAACCTAAACATAGTGTAAGAGTTGCATGATTTAGAAAAAAATTTAATGCGAAATTAAAAAATAATTTTATTTAAACTAAAATGTATTTTTATATTTTCTTAAAATTTTTGGAGTCTAAATAAACAGAAAGAAAATAGAATAAAATCTATAAAAAATTCATTTACTTTTTATTTGTTCCCTCTCATTTTTTTAAGTCAAGCAGAGACTAAAAAAATGAGAACTTGTGAGTGATACCCAAAAAAGAGAAGTAGTGAACCGTTTTAAAAAAAGTATTTAATTAGTGGAATTTAAAAAAATAATAAATTGATACTTCTGTGACTCGAGCATATACCATTTTTCATTTTTTCTTGTTAAATTAACTTCAAGTTTATTAATTAAGTATATATAACTATATCATTAGTTCTAAACTTCAAATTGATATGAAACCTCCAGCACTTTATCTTCTCACATGACATTTCTTTCCATAGACTCATGAAGTGTGTCAGGCACCAAAGAGAATATCACAATAAGAGCAATAAACCTAAACAATTTGAATACTCATTGATTGATAAGGAGTGTGGTTGCCATTTGTGACTTGGGCCAACCCAAGCACATCTCACTCTCACCACCACAGGTATGTGTCCTTCAATCAATCATTCATCTTTAGAAAACTCCATCAAATTCTTTCCCATGTCACATCCCATTTGGATGAAAATGTTTTATGAGTGGTTGGTGGGTGAGACTTTGAGTAATCATGAGAATATTCTGGATAAGAGTTATTAATTCAATATAGATTGTTTAGTTCACGTAAGTCTAGAGTAATGCACGACATATGTTTATCTGCTACTCATCTAGTTGATATACGTCTAAAGCCGCACAACTAAATCAACAGTAAAAAATCATGCAACAGTATCAGTCATTCATTAAAATTGTCACGCAATAGAGGAATCATTCACTTGAAGTACAATAAACATGGCATCATAACAATAATCAACTAAGAAAAAAATATCTCATAACAATGATTCGCAAATCACAGAACCTGAACTATACAAGGGAATTAGCCACGTGATGGCCATAGAAAAATATATAATCAGTTTTATAAAGTAGACCCTTACAAATTGACTCTGAAATCCTCTGAATCGTGCTCCCTTGTTGTTCTACACTACTATTCTGAAGCTTGTTGCATACGTTGAAGTATTGCATAACACACGATATTTGATATTCTCGAATAGTGAGGTAGAGACCTCCTTATATATAAATCTAGATGTAGCTTACAACTTAAGACACATGGTCAGATGTATATATCCAGGAGAAATCTGGTAAAGATTATTGGACTTGAAAAGCTGATAGAAGATAGATTGGAATTTGGAGTTGAATTTGGAAATTTTCTACCCACCGATTTTGTCGGCCGTTCTGGCAGAAATCCATCAAAATTTAGATTAAAAATCCTCTTGAGAAATTATATATAATCCTCTTATCTTTCTACAGCCTTTACAATTTAAATTGAACATTTGACATGAATGTCACACCTCTTGAAAATTTAGAGGATTGTGTTGTCTTGATTAGGAACAATGCGCATCGCAAGCAAATTTCATTAAAGTCCTGTGAGCTCGGCTGTTACACGCGGACAATGATTACGAAAGCTTCTTTATTCCTCTCTGTATGTGACACACGTTCATCCCTTTTCACGTCACAGCGCGTTTGGCTTGGAACGCAGCGCGAGGCTCTGCGCTTGACAAAATGATGTCTTATGTCTTATTTTCTGATCGTGTCCAGCTTTTTCTCTAAAACTGCTTTGGTTTTTTTACATGTTTTTATAATAAGACCAAAAATAAGTCTAAAAAAAAAACTAGCTAAAATCATTAAATTATACTGAAGAATGGTTAAAAATTAGGTGAGTTAAGTAAGTAATAGGCCGAATAATTGATCTCATCAAATACCCTCATATTAACTCTTGATCGTTCTCGAGCAAGTAATAAAACTCAATGCATCAAAGCAAATAAATGTATCACATCATGTAGTTCAGTTTTTAATTTATCCTTACCAGACAAAAGTTATCTACTATTCAAACCGGCAACTTAACTCACACACAAGCATGTGAAAAATAATCATGATAAAGACAAAGTCATTGATATTAACCTTACTAAGCTACATGCATTTGCATTAACATGTATCAGATCTTTGCAAAACTAACCAATAATAGTAATGCCAAATATATGAATAAGAAATGAATATAACTTACTAGTTATACAAAAACACTGTCTATCCTTCATCAAATTGTGAATAAGTGGATACCCAAACTGTGGTTTCGCTCCACGTCATGGAGTATTAGCCGGTGGCTAAAGACACAAACTCGTATTCAAAAGAGCTTAATAGTTTAAACATTAATTTTTAAAAGAAAAATTTCAGTTTTACCCACAACTTTATCAAACATGGATTTATTGTTTTTATTTTTTTGTAAAGTTTCTTTGAACCTTTTTCACTCTCTCTAATTTTTTATGACCATTGGGCCAAGATTGTTTTTTTGTAGGCCATGCATTAGGTCACTCATATCACATAATTTTTGAAAATTAATTTTAAAAGCATAAATTATATACAATACTCAAACCAAGTCATACAAAGACAAAATCACAGCAGATAATCTCAATCCAAACATCAACATGATGTAGCAAGGATTCTCAAAACTTTTCAAGGTTTCAAACCAAGTCATCCTATTAAACCAAAAAAAAAAATTCATTAGAATATGCTTGGAGTCAAGCCAGTAGAATGAAGTAGTAGACATCCAACAAAGCTCAAATTTCTAAAAAATAATTTAAATTGTATCATGTTATGAGATTTGACTCAAATAAAATAAAAATGTAAAAATAACAAAAAAATTCAAGACTTTATTAACACCAAAATTGACTATATTAAATAATATGTGATGATATACTCACTCCACACTAAAAATCAACCGTGTCCTCACAATTCATAAGCAAAAGTCATAAATAAGAGGAATTAAACAGGTACAGAAAGAACCTAGAAGTCAGCTTGTTCCAACTGAGCTACTTAGCCACGCACGAAGTTTATTCATTCTTGCACGCAAATTACTGTTAAATTTCCGCGAGCTACCTTTATTAGGCCGTGCGCAAGGTAGTTGTCTACCTGCGGGTGATGTCTCCTCTGCAACTTCAAATTTTGATAATTTTTCCAATAAAAATTCCTCACTATAGGACTTTAAAGTGGGTAACCTGATCTAACAAATTGTTGAGGTCTCATTGAAGAATGAAGAGTTCAGATGAGGCTCTTTACGCCAACATTAAAGGTGACAACAATAGAAGTGTCGACAATAGAGGTGAAAGATTGCATGAAAGAAGAAATGTGAGACGATACAATGATAAAGGTCGACAACAGAGACGTTGTCAAAGAGGAAGAACTCAACAAGAGACCAACAATAACAATGAGAACCTCATCAAAGTTAGACGCCGCAATGGTTGGTGCTACAACTACGATAGGAAAGATCACATGTCTAGTGACTGTAGAACTCTCATGAGACCTAATCATGTAAATATGGTAGTGCACGATTACTATAACAACAACAGTGAAGAGGAAGGGGATTTTAAACCATCGCTCACAGTTATAAATCTCAAAAAGAGAAGTGGTGATGACCATGAATTAGCAAGGGGGGAAATCATGGAGGAGGATGAGGTAGTTTTCTCCGTGACTCAGAAAATAAGATAGACTACAGTAATAATTAGATTACCGAATCGAGGTGCTCCAACCACATGATTGGATATAAGAAGAAGTGGAGAGAGATGTCAGTACAAAGGACATCTACTGGTAGTCATAGCTAACAATTCAAGGCTCCCAATCATCCACGTTGGAGAGGCAACGTTCACACCGAATACAGTGATACTAAGGTGAAATTATAAAGAGTCTTCCATGTGTCAGGGATGAAGAAGATTATTATATCTGTCTCTCAGCTTACAACATCAGACAAATATGTAGTCTTCGATCTTGAAGACGTGAAGGTCAATCACTAATTCTAAATATCAAGCACATTTATTTTGGAGGAAGGCAATGTGGAGTCCATCTATGTGATGTCGGCTGAGGCAATATGTAGACAAAGCTTGTAAGAATGGGACTGCAGACATATAACATGCACGATTAAGACATGGAAAATTACAAATTAAGAGTGATAATGCAGAAATTCATGCTCAGGGGGCTTCCACAACTCGAAGTTTGCATAGACACTTTATGCACAAGCTACCAATTTAGAAAAGTGCATCAGCTACCATATTGGGATTCTAAGTTCAGGACTGAAGTACCATTGAAGCTAATGCACTCAGATGTGTTTGATAAGGCCGCTCAACCCTCACTCAATGGGTTACGATACATAATCACGTTCATAGATGATTACTCAAGGTATATGTGAATATACTTTATGAAAGAGAAATTTGAGGCACTAGATAAGTTATAGAACTCCTGAAAAAAAGTGAAGAATAAGATTGGAAGGAAGATCATGTGTCTTTGCATAGATAATTAGGGAGAGCACCTATCAAAAGAGTTCCCAAATTATCTCATAGAGAACAAGATTGAAAGTCAATTAACCTTTCCAAGGACTCCACAACAGAATGGTCGACAGAACGAAAGAACAAACACCTTACCAAGACCTAGAGAAGCATGTTGCATGCTATGAACGTGCAAGGTTATTTTTGGGCGGAGTGCATGAAGACAGAGGCCATATCATCAACCGTCTGGCTCAACTGAAGTTAGAATTCACTTCATTTTCCAAATGCTATGGCACACCAAGCCAGTGATCAACCACTTTTGAGTGTTTAAATGTGTGTGCTACGTATTCTTGCTAGATCATCTATGCACCACATTTGACAATAAGGTGATCAGATGCAACTTTGTGAGTTGCGATAGCAACAAAATAAGGCGGGAGTGTACATTATGACCCTACAAGAAGCCGCTACCATACTTCAAGAATGTGGTGTTCGATGAAGCATCATCTTGGTAGTCGTGAGAGAAAACTCTCTTCCTTGACTCTAATGATATAGAAGATAAACTGCAAGAGAGACTGAGAAGGAAAGTATAGTCTTAGAAGAGACTAAAACAAGGGATGATGTACCGACTGGTGAAGAGGTGATGACCATGAAAGGAGAAATTCAAAATCCATGGAAGAGTGGTATTCATTAAAACAACTATTTAGGTGAACCGGAAAAGAAGGAAGAGGTTCAGCTACAAAAATTATCTCGAGTTCTAAAGCCAAATCCTAAATATGCTAATGTAGCTCTAATTGAGGAGCCTTACACCAAGGAACCAAAGATATTTAAGGAGGCATCCAAGAGGGCTTACTGGAAGATAACAATACGAGAAGAGATAGACACGCTCAAGCAGAATGAGACTTGGGAGTTGGTACCTAAATCAGTCCATGTGAACCCATCTCTTGCAAGTGGATTTAACTTTATTCTTGAATAAGAGAGCATTTGGTGAAGTGTCTCATAACGTGTAGTAAAGAGAATATGAGATGACATATATTAGATTATTTAACCATGACTTACAAACTTAAACTTTTGAGTCACCGTGAGGATACAATTCAAGATGTGGACACGTGTGGAGGCCAAGAGTCTGAGTGAGGGCTTCCTGAGTATTAAGGACACCTCTGAACGGTGAGAGTAGCTCGCAAATGTGTGAGTGAATTTGTGCAACCAAAGAGATTGAGCCAGCGACTGAGAATATATGTTGAACCCTGAGAGAGAAGAGTGGAACGCAGAGGACACACATCTACGAAGAGGACAGATGAAACAAGAAGGGGCATGCATAGAGAAGTATCGATTGAGAGGGAGCAATTGTCATTTTCTCAAGTGTGGGAAGATCTTGAGTAAGAGCACTTGGAAAAATTTACCGCATCGGGTAGTAAAGAGAAGAAGAAGTGAATTATATTGAATTGTTAAATCATGAGTTAGAAGCCTACACTTTTAAATTAAAATGAGGATATAATCCAATATGAGCCGATCCAAAAATTCAACAATCGGCCTATTCATGTCCGTCCTCACAATGCTCGTCGAGGAGAAGCGGCGCCAGATCGCCCCAACAAAGCCCGTGATCGAGACTTTGCCAAGACGTAGCGCAGTTTCATCCATGTCCGCGTTCTGGCTCGTCCCGCAGATAACGACCACAGGCCTGGCCACGGCCTTTATGGCTGTCCAGGTTGAGTTCTACTACAAGTAATTCCTCGAGAACATTCGGAGCATCGCCGGGTCACTCTTCTTCTGCGGCATGGCGATCGGGTGCTACTTGATCAACTTCCTCGTGTTGGTCGTACACCGCGCCACGGCAGGCGCGGCAACCGGGACTGACTGCTGGTGATACTAACCCTGTTGATAATTTGAAAAAAAAAAATTCGTTCCACAATAATCATAATTGCAGCCATTAATTAGCACTAATTTATAAATTAGATTTATGCACAAAATTAGTATCTTATCCAACAACTAATGGTTCAAATATAACTATTGCTTTACGAATTAGATTTATAATTTTTTTCAAAATGCAAATAACTCATTCTCTAACTTCATAATGGTTAGAATTCGCGTCCATATTTACTTGTCACTTAACAATTTTATTATACATTTAATATCGTATCATCAAAATTCATAAAAGAACTCTTAATAATGCATCACATTTTATACGAAATTTAAAAAAAATGTTAAATACATAACTATTAATAATATATTAATATCTCTTTTATCCACACAAATTAATCTTAAACACTATTATTAGAACGGAATGAGTAAAGTTGTATGGACATTCATTTAGTAGATCGTAAATTTGATTTATTTGTTGTGTTGGAGAATTATCAAAACGAAAAAATGCATAGTATTTGGTGAAATATAACTTGGAAAGAAGAATCTGTGTAAATCATATACTAAATATCTAAAACAAGGAAAAATCTTTCATATCAAAGAAACATCTTGGTGGCCATGCCAGGCGGCTCAGCTGATAGCCAAGTCACTTAGTTGAGAAAATTTCACTTCAAACTCCCACCAACACTGAAGCTTAAGTTTTGAGGCGGGAGAAAGAAGAGGGCGAGGAGAAGATAGCATGGATGACCACCTTAGCGCGAAAGAGGTTGCGAAGGACAGCGAGGAGCCGGAGCCCAACTATCGAGGGATTCGAGCCATGCCCTTCATCATAGGTGAGACTAACTTCACTAAAGTTAGTGTCTTTTGATTCTTTTGGCGCTCGAGCATCTAATTATATCGGGTACCCTAAGCAATTAGACTAAAATTCTGATATCATAAGTAAAGTTGACCGATTTGAAAGGGCTTGGTGAAATGTTGCAGGGAATGAGACATTTGAGAAGCTAGGAGCAATTGGGACACTTTCAAACTTGCTGGTGTACCTCACGACTGTCTTCAATGTGAAAAGCATCACGGCCACAACTGTCATCAATGTCTTTAATGGCACGACCAACTTCTCCACCTTGATCGGGGCTTTCCTATGCGACACTTACTTCGGCCGCTGCAAAACCCTCGGCTTCTCCACCGTCTCATCCTTCCTGGTACCACCCCTTCTCAACGAGCATATGAGACATTCTTAGATGGACCCAACGACACTGTCAATTAGTGTCGCATACGTGTAAAATTAAAAAAAAACAAATTGATATGTAACGAATCAAAATCAAATTGATATATAACAAATTTGATTGTTGTTGTTATCATTTTTATTTTTGAATGTGACATGTGCAGACGTAGATTGAAAATTTCCAAATTCTGAAAGTGATTTGTGCAGGGCTTGCTGGTGATCGCTCTAACGGCCGTGATCAAGAAGCTCCATCCGCGACATTGTGGGAACGAAGCCGTGACGTGTGAAGGGGCGAAGCCGTGGCAGAAGGCGGTGCTGTATGTGGGATTCGGACTGCTGATCATGGGCGCTGCGGGGATCCGGCCGTGCAACTTAGCCTTCGGGGCGGATCAGTTCAATCCGAAGACTGAGTCGGGCAAGAGGGGCATCAACAGTTTCTTCAACTGGTACTTCTTCACCTTCACCTTCGCGCAGATGGTGTCCCTCACCGCTGTCGTCTACGTCCAAACCGATGTCAGCTGGGGCATCGGGCTGCTGATCCCCGTCGGCCTCATGTTCTTTTCGGGCGTATTGTTCTTCTCCGGCACGAAAATGTACGTCAAGGTGAAGGCCTCGGGCAGCCCCATGACGAGCGTGGCGCAAGTCCTCGTCGTCGCCTTCAAGAAACGGAAGCTGAGCCCGCCGGATCGCCCCTGGCTTTCGCTTTTCAATTACCTCCCGCCCAAGTCCATCAACTCGAAACTCCCTTACACTAATCAGTTTAGGTATCGGGCTTCAAAGTCCCACGTCGACCGAATCAAACTCAACACGAACATGATATATATAATTGGACTCTCTCAATCACTATTGATTTTCAGCGTGAAAACAATATTTCAACGAAATTTCAACGTTGAGTCTTTCAGGTTTCTAGATCGAGCAGCCGTGGTGAGCCCTGGCGATGAGATCAGGCCGGACGGGTCATCGGCGAATCCATGGAAGCTATGCAGCATGCAGCAAGTGGAGGAGGTGAAGTGCCTGGCGAGGGTGATCCCCATATGGGCCTCGGCCATCATCTACCACATCCCATCCGTCCAAATGCACACATTCACGGTCATCCAAGCCTTGCAATCGGACCGGAGGCTCGGCCGCACCGGGTTCAAAATCCCCGCGGCCTCCTACGTCGTGTTCCAGATGCTGGGCCTCACCCTATGGCTCCCGATCTACGACCGCCTCATCGTCCCGCCTCTCCGAAAACTCACCAAGAAGGAAGGCGGCATCACCATCTTGCAAAGAATGGGAATCGGCCTAGTCCTAGCCGTCCTCACAATGCTCGTCTCGGGCTTCGTCGAGGAGAAGCGGCGCCACATCGCCTTGACAAAGCCCGCGATCGGGACTTCGCCGAGGCGCGGCGCGGTTTCATCCATGTCAGCGTTCTGGCTCGTCCCGCAGCTGGCGACCGCGGGTCTGGCCGAGGCCTTCATGGCCGTGGGCCAGGTCGAGTTCTACTACAAGCAGTTCCCCGAGAACATGCGGAGCATCGCCGGGTCGCTCTACTACTGCGGCATGGCGATCGGAAGCTACGTGAGCGGCTTCCTCGTGTCAGTCGTGCACCACGCCACGGCGGGCGTCGCAAGCGGGAACTGGCTGCCCGAGGATCTCAACCGGGGCAGGCTGGATTACTTCTACTTCATGATTGCCGGGCTAGGAGTGGTGAATGTGGTTTACTTCCTGGTGTGTACAAAGTGGTACAAGTACAAAGGTGACACTGATGAAAATGGTAGTGTAGATTAAATTGAGATGCATCAAATGGAGTCAGAAAGCATCATATTTGATAAATTGTTGGGTGAACAGTAAAAAAATCGACGTAATTTATTATTCATTTGAATTTTTTAAAATTTTGAATGCCAGAGATGACGAATGAATGTGTACACAGACACAATCCATTCAAAAATCACCCATCATATTTGACGTTGCTAGAAAGATTACGTCATTTTCCACCATGTTTTTTATATATAATATTATATTATTAAACGCAGTTCCATCATTTGAAAATTTGAATTATAATTACGCGGATTATCAGGAAAAAAATTATATCATATTTTATATGATTTTTTCTCATAATCAGATGATATTTTTAATGAAAAGTTGTGCTTAATGGTTACTATTTTTATAGGTATGTGTTACTATTGATAATTTCAAAAAATCAACTAATTTGTTCAACAATAATCATAATCGCATCCATGAATTAGTTCTAATTTATAAATTAGATTTATGCACAAAATTAGTCTCTTATCAAACAATTAGTGGTTCATATGTAATTATTGCTTTAAATTATTCTAAAGTTTTGTTTTTTTTCAAAAATTCAAATAACCCAATTCTCCAAGTTAAAAAATGGTGATATTTCACGTCGACTGTTTTTTTATCATGACATTTATTTAAAATTAAAAAAAATGGGATAAGATATATTTTACCAAATTATATTTAATTGAGGATGTCAGTGTCATTACCAAATTAAAAATTCGTTCAAAATTTGATATTTCATTTTTTACAAAAATATATGCTAATTACTTAAGTGATTGAAATGACGTGGCTATTGAATTTGAATGATGTATAGTAAGTGTTTTAGGGTTTTACAATGTTAAGGTTTATGGGGCTTAAAAATTTTTATTGTTTTAATAATTTTAAAATTTTAAAACATCATAAAAACCTTTTAAATCATGAAACACTTCAATTTTTAAAATCTAAAAGTATAAATCCGTGTTTAGTTTATAAAAAATAAAAAGAAAGGAGAAATGAGATGAAAAGTGATTTTTTGTTTGTACTTAAAGAACCTGATGATATTTGATCTCAATTTCTTTTATTTATTTAGAGGTGAAAATTTTATAAAAAATTGCTCAAACATTCATTATATTATTAAAATTTTCCATCTCATTTTTCTCTCTTTAATTTTCCCTATACCAAATAATTAATTCGTTCATAATTTCCTTCAAATTTCTCTTTTCCTTAAATTTTCCCTAATCCAAACACAAAATTTCTCTTTTTCTTAAATTTTCCCTAATCCAAACACAGCCTTATGATATCCTGTACGGCAGAAATCATATATGTAAAAAAAAGAAGTATGTATGCATAGAAAAAATCTATATGTTTAATTTCAACTAAATTTTTAATTTTATCCTCTTCCAAATTCAATCAAATTTTATTTATGTAATTTTATCCCGAAAGAAAATTCTGAGATCCGCCAAAGTACCACCAGCTTTATACATAGGAAGGATTGAAAATGATTTCATATATATAATGAGTTTTGATGAGTACCACATTACTCGCAATCTCCCCAACTAGAGAAGTAACCAAGCATAACAAGTTTCAAGCGTTAAATTTCTAAGCGGCCACACTCTCGACTCAATCCTGACTCTTCGGCTCATCAGCTCCTTCCGACAGCGGCACGCGTCGGATCAGACAGTGTAGGCTTGCTGGATGGTGTCTATGTCGAGGCCTTTGAGCCTCACCACCGACTCCACGTGACCCTTCAGGGTGTGCAGCTCCCTCAACCTGCGAGCACAACAAGGTTAATTAAGATCATCCGTGTAGCTGGCTAGAATGGGATGTAAGTGCACTGAATATGTAGCTAGTATCAAAAGCAGACGTAGCATGAAAACATATGGTCTAATAATTCGGTTTGGTTTTTAATAAAAATTCAAATTAAACTGTTTCTAACCGGTTTGAAAATTTTAAAATCGAACCAAACCGTTGGCTTTAAGAAAACAAACATGGCTTGAGTCGGTTCGATTTAAATTGTTCATGAACTTTCTTTAGACTTTTTACAAATAATAATAAATAAACATTATATTATAATATATATTCAATTAATTTTATATATGATCTAAATAAAAGCGAAATGATTCAATTTGATTTGGTTCGCTTTGAAAAAATACTAAAAAACAAATAAAACCATTACTATACAGTTTTTCAAAAACAATGAAATTGTAACCGAACCACTAACACTACACCAAATCGAACCTATCGGTTTAGTTTATTTTGTTTTGATTCATTGGTTTCTCGATTTTTATACCCTCACTTATATAATAAGTTTGTGTATAAATAAATGAATTAATAAAGCTAGTGCGCGAAGAAATGAAATTAGGAAGCACCTGGCGATTTCAGCTCTTCTTTTGGCCTCTTCGGCCATTTGGTTGAGCTCTGTGAACTTGGTCCCTCCGGTGAACAGCTTGCTGTCCGGCGCCTGCAGTCCGTGAAGGGTCCTTTGCGCGTGTGCCCATTGGAGCTCGCGCTGCTCTTTCCCGAAATCCTTTTGCCTCGTGAAAGCGATCTGTGAAGCGAGTGAGCGCGCAGATCAGTAATTATGATAGGAGATGATTTCGGAAATTGCGGAGCATGTAACGTACCCTTTGCTCGATGACGAGATCCCAGGCTCGTCCGCTCAGCGCGTAACGAATCAAGAACTTGATGATATCGAGCGGGAAGTAGAAAACGATGTTATACAGCCAAATGACGCCGGCCCAGCCCCATCCGATGCCTTCGATGGCAGCGAATTCCCAGCTGGCGTAGACGGCAATGAGCGTAGCGACCTGAACGAGAGGAGTGATGAACGCATTTTCAACTGAAAATTCAAATCGAGAAATGTAAAGGAATGAAAAAAGTATAAGATCGACTGACCAGCTGGGCGACGGCAAAAGCGAACACCAGCAGCAAACCGGGGCGCTCGACGAACGACCAGCTTCTAGACCTAGTCACGAAAATCAAGGCCTGGCTGATCGTGCTGACTTGGAGGTATATGGCCGACGCGAGCTTCCTGAAGTCGTCATGAGCGGTTTTCTCTAACGTTGAGACTCCAAACACGCGCTGAAAAAATCAAAAGCCGGTGAAATAAGTCCCGTCATTTCATCGGGTTAGCGAAGTCAAACAAATCGGTAACTGAAATCGGTAACTCACCGGGAAGAAATCGGTCTTGTAGGCAGCCCAAAAGAAGATGACGGTCATCATCGCGAGGTAACTCCCGAGAACAATGCCGGTGGTGAAAATCTCCGCTAGCTTCCAGCTATCGGGGAGCGGAGAGGGCTTCACTCGATCCTTCGAAATCGTCATAATCGTACCTGAACCAAAGTACAGCATTTTAAGCAAAACGGGTCTGGTGAATGTCAGCTTCAGCACAAAGGAGGTCGGAAGTGAGAAGAAGCAGACCGTCGTTGAGGATAGCGATAATAAGGACCATGAACGGCGGAAAGTCGAATTTCCAAATGAGCGCCAGAAGCATGAATCCAAGCTGCAGCATCAAAAATGAAAATGATAAAAGTCAGTCCGTCAGTCAGCGAGACTCGTCGAGATTTGTAAGTAATACGTGAAAGCTACTTACCACTATACGGATGGTGATCGAAACTGCATAAATCTGCCGGAGAGCACGGATCAGTACAATAAGCTGCGGAAATTTGAAGCAATGGAAAAGATGACCGAAAAGAAAGCAGATGCTTACGGTGTAATTCTTCATCCTCTGGAAGATGGCACGACTAGTCAAAACAGCACTGATGATAACGCTGAGGCCAGGCTCGGTGAGGACAATATCAGAAGCGCTACGAGCAGCGTCAGTCGCATCAGCCACTGCTATGCCGATATCAGCTTTCTTAAGAGCCGGCGCATCGTTGACACCGTCACCAGTCATGCCACAGATATGCTTCCTCGCTTGTAGACGCTTCACGATCTCGTATTTATGCTCTGAGATGATCACGTGCATTAGATCGATGAAAGAGTGTCCCGGCCTGGTCGCTGAAATTTAACACTGGGGGATTAGAAATACCTGGAAATACACCGGCGAATCCGTCGGCTTTCTCGATCAACTCGTCGATCGGCAGAGCTGCGATAGACTCGTCCTTGTCCTGCCCGAGCAAAGCCGATGATGGGTACATGTTTGTGCCCATTCCTAACCGCCGTCCGGTTTCCTTTCCGATCGCCAATTGATCCCCTGCAATAAATATTTTCGCAAGACAGCCATTCACAATTTCCTTGACCAGCAGACACAGAAACGTTCAATAACACGTATAGGTCTACGGCATCTTACCCGTGATCATTTTCACATTGACCCCGAGATTCAGCGCCCTCCTGATTGTCTCCGCACTGTCGTGCCTGGGCGGGTCGAAGAGGGGCATCAGCCCGATGAACTGCCACGGGCCGCCCGGGCTCTCTTTTCTTCCCTCTGGAACTTCCTGCGTGATGAAAGATGAAGACGGCGCTATCATATCACAGATCGCTGAGTAGGAGGAAATGTAAATGTTGAGTCATTTCAGCTCACAGCTGCAGCACACCTGATACGCTACGGCCAAGGACCGTAAGCCCCTCTCCGCAAATTTATCAATCACGGCGTGAACTCTCCGCTCAATATCCGAACGGTTGTGAGCAAGATTCAAAATCTGTGATATGTGAATAACAGGACACAGCATCAGAGGAAAGTACAATTCTGAAACAAGACTTCGACGGCAAGTCAACTACCTGTTCGGGTGCGCCTTTGCTGACCCGGTGCATCTTCCCTTGACCGTCGACGTAGGTCAAGGCAGTTCGCTTGTCGGTGGGATTGAACGGAAGGAAATGAACCTCTTGAATGCCGGCACGCGCCTACAGAAAAAGAAAAGAAACAAAACATATAATGAAGTCTCTAAGAATATCATTTGTCATACGGGTAAGCTCAGTCTTACCTCCTTCGGATCAGCGAGCATGTTCACTATGGCACCGTCGATGGCGTCTTGGTTTTCGGTTCTGGAGGCGCGAGCAGCCATCAGAACCACGGTGTCCGCATCCACATTCTTGGTGAATACCTGAAGCCATCAAGTCTGAGTATAAGACAGCAGTGGAAATCGGGTCCTTACAGAAATCGACACGGAATTATATTCACTTACCTCAATCAAGTTCTTGTCGACGGTGAGCTTGTTCAGAGTAAGCGTTCCGGTCTTGTCGCTGCAAAGGACGTCCATTCCAGCCATCTCTTCGATTGCGGTCATTCTCTTTGTGATGGCACCCTGCAAAGCCGAAAGTGTGTAACTCATCTTAGCTCGGAATATCTGTAAGGGAACTGCTAGAATTGAAAAGGAGACGGAACAACCTGTTGGGCTAGCCGATGAGATCCGATAGCCATGGTCACGGAAAGGACCGTGGGCATGGCGATCGGAATACCTCCGATGAGCAACACGAGGAGATTATCGATACCCGGACGATACGCACGGTCTTGAATCGGATACATGACGATGATCTCAATGATCATTCCGACAGCAATCGAGCAAATGCAGAAGTTCCCGATGGATGTCAGCACCTGTAAAACGTTAGAAAATGCATAAAAAGATCAGCGGCTCGGAAGGGCCCGAAATGTGAGTATGTTGCGGTGTTAGACGTATCATTACCTTCTGGAAGTGCCCGACATGGTTAGTGGTGTCAACTAGATGAGCAGCCTTCCCGAAGAAGGTGTGGACGCCGGTGGCGATCACGACCGCTTCAATCTCCCCTTGTTTGCAAGTGGAGCCGGAATAAACGCCGTCCCCGGGGCCTTTGGTCACCGGGAGGGACTCACCGGTGAGCGCAGACTGCAATGAGATACGAAATACAAGTGAGGTCAACGACGCAGGTGAAAATCAGTGGAATTCGGGAATGATGAAAACGAGAATGCTCACCTGGTCGATTTTCAAAGGGTCGCCTTCAAGCAGGCGAGCATCGGCAGGAATGATATCACCAAGCTTCACACTGATTATGTCACCCGGGACTAAAACAGCCGCATCTTCCTCGCTCCACTTTCCATCTCGAAGAACCTGAAGCAGATTCATGAAGCGTCTCAGACATCAAACATACGACATTGAAGTTACGTGCCGAGCTGCCGAGCTGAGATACCTTAGCCTTGGGAGCGAGGCGAGCCATGAGAGCAGCCGCAGCATTACCAGCATTGTTTTCCTCTATGAAACTGATGGTTGAGTTGATAACCAGGAGCACGACGATACCCACAAAATCCTGCCAATCCGGCGGCTTCCCCTGCAAGTAGCCAATGCCACACACATCAATTCGGCCACAACCAATTCAAACCTTTTTAATCTCTTGCTTTTGACAGCAGATTAGTAACTCACTCCTCCATTAGCGAGTGCGATGGCCATGATGGCGGCAGCCTCCATGACCCACGACAAGGGGTTCCACATAAACCCCAAGAACTTCAAGATTTTGCTTTCCTGCAAACACGATCAGACACCACAAAACACGGAAACATAAGCTGACAGCAAGCGAGCAAGTAACATCAGAGCTTACAATTGAGACAAACAATAAGAAGGGTTTGAATTTGAGTTTGAACTACCAACTCACCTTCTTCTCCTCAAGCTTGTTGTGCCCAAAAATGGTCAGCCTCTCCTCCGCTGCCTGGCTGGTCAGACCCTCCCTGCTGCATCTCAGATTCTCAAACACCTCCTCAATAGGAATATTTTCCTGCAAAAGGCCCAATTTCAGACGCCCGGAATCTGAACTACACCCACCAAGCTCAGTGCAGAAAGTTCAAATCTTTACACAACTCACACTACCAAACAGCAAAATAAGCAAACCCCAGCAAAAAAATACAGGTCAGATCTGCTCACCAAATCCACAGTCTCCTTCAGAACAGCCTCCAGAACCTCAGGCTTCTCTTCCTCCCCCATCTCTCAAACCCTCCTCAGCTCAAAACCTGCTCCTTAATCCTGCTGGTGAGATTCAGCAAAGGTGAGAAATTTTGCAGAAATCTTCAACCTTTTATAGATAGGAGGGGATTGAATGACAGAGCTGGAGCTGGACCTGGAAATGGGATGGCTTTTGCGGGTGTGGTGATAAAAAAAAGTGGTGAAAGGTGGGAGCTTGGAACAAATGAGCACAACCCAACAACACCCCAACTGCTTACAGCGTCCAAACAAGTAGAACCGCAGTGAGGAGTGGCCACAGTGACTGTCCACGTCGCTACGTAATCCTCTCCCCTTTTCCCTTTTTTTTTTTCCAGATTTTTTATTTAAAAAGTAAAAGCCGGTAGCTTTCTCAATTTTTCTGGATTAAAGATGCAACCTTTTTAGGTTCTTGGTGCATGTTTGGTCATATATGTACTAGAAATAGAATAACATTATTAATATTATGGTATTGTGTTTGATGTAAAATAAGAGTATGTATTATTAATGAAAGGGGAAAATATTTATTTTTTGAGATCCGTATTAATAATATTTTTATAGGTGATATTATGTATACGAGGTATTAATAATATTTTTTTATGTTGTACAGTGTACCAAACATGCACTGGGTTAAAACTTAATGCATGTACATTTTATTTGTGCATTTTTTAGATAATATAATATAAAAATATAAGTAATATTATTTATTTATTGAGAATGTATTATTGATATGATATGTGAAAGATACATTTTATTTCATATATTATTAATATTAATTTTTTATTTTGTACCAAAATATATAATAATAATAATATTAATAATAATATCTCGTTCCTAATACATGCACAATAAAATGTGCATGCATTAACTTGTAACAAATTAAATTTATATTTATTTATAATATTTTTTATTAATAAATATTAAGCATATAAGTAATTAACTATCAATTTATCAACTTCTATTTGAAATCAAATATTAAATAATTTAATTTATATTAACAAAAATAAGATATATGTAATATGATATGGGAGTCTCGTATATTTAAAATAGATGAAGGTTTATTAATAGTGAATGAAAAATTATGAAATAAGATTTACATAATTAAAGAGATGTCATAATGCAAATCTAATATTGTATCATACAGAACTGTTAACCCTTGTAGTTGCTTTTCTACCAATTTAAGATAATAAATTTTTTCAAAAGGTTCTAAATTTTCAACCTTTTTTATTTGTTAATTCAAACTATTTCAATTCAAGTTGAAAATTATTGAGTTCAAGATATTTTGGATTGTGTGAAAATAATTATATGTTTTCATGTATATATCAAATTTATATATAAAAAAGGAGTAAATTACAAATACATTGCCTGTACTTTCACCTGATTTCAAATCAGGTACCATACTTTGTAATTTTTCAATTCAAGTACTCTAAGACTAATTTTGAAACAAAAAACACTATAATTCACCTTATTGAATGTGGATTCTCATTATCATGCAATAGACTATATGATTTATAGTGTTGGTGTGCTAAATCAGACTATATGATTTACAGTGTTGGTGTGCTAAATCCCATGAATTATAGTGTTTTTTGTTTCAAAATTAGTCTTATAGTACTTGAATTGAAAAATTATCTGATTTGAAATCAGGTGAAAGTACAGGTAATGTATTTGTAATTTACCCTAAAAAAAATTATCAAAAAAAATATATTTTTGAGATTTGTTAGAGTCAATAAATTACCAACATTTGTATAATAACTTATTTAGTGACATCATTTAAAATTATGTCATTTTAAATTGAATGCAATTAGTCTGGCCCTTCGGATCTAAAATCATTTAATTATGTATTTTTTAAAAAAAATGTGATAGTTCGGATCAAAAATAATATTTATTAAAAAGTCTCTTTCTTTTAATTTTTTCCCTAAAACTTATTTCTATTTATAATCCATATTAATAAATTGATATTAATTTAAAATAAAATGTGAGATTTATATAATTTCAGAAGAAAAAAGACAATAAATAATTAAATATCCATTGGAGCAAGTTGAAAAATCTTTGGGTCAAAAATGAGTGACTGGTCACGAATTTTTGCTACAAAATTCTCGATATTTTGACCACTACATAATTTATTTTTTGTATGAGATATTGGATTTTGGAGAAAATAGATATGATTGAAAAAATAATGGACAGCAAGAAGTACAGCACACGACAGTTGAGCCCCCCTTCGACTTCGACCGTACTCTGTACTGAAAATATATATTTGCAACTATTTAATTGGATAGAATTTATGGTTTGGATAATTAAACTTAGATTAAATTTAAGGATGTTGTCTTAGATTTTAGGGCATTCCCATTGAATAAATTAAAAAAGTAGAATTGTGACATGTCACGTGTCATTTATATCATACAACTTCATTATTCTCATAATTTTTTGTTTCATAAATCTTTTATCTACATTGAATAAACATTCTTTACAACTTTATACATGGACTCATTTGTTTTATCATAATTTTTATACTTTTTCATATTGTATTCATTATTAATTTGTTAAACGGTTCATGCAACGACTATAATCAATAATTTAGTGTTTAATTATAAACATATACGGTGTTTTTAATTTTTAAAACACGGTAAAAGTCTAGCTCGATTTCATTAAAAAAATTGAATGCATATATGGGGCTTATAACTTTAAACCGTCATATAACCAATTCACTTTATATGGCACTTTAAGTTGAAAATGTCGTATAAAGTCCGTAAAGCATTTATACGACACTTATAATCCTGAAACATCTTATAAACTGAGTACATTATACGGGTTTTAAAGTTATAAACTTCATATAAGTCCATGGAATGGGTCATATATGTGATATCACATCATATCAGAGAGACATAAATCAGTCAAAACAAGAAACGACATTGACCAAACAAATAGTGTGTTTTCCATTTATGACCAAACAAATGAAAATGAGATGAATTCCATTAGGAATTCATTTTCCTCTCATTTTCATGTCATTCTCATTCTTCCTATCCCAAACACAAGATAAGTACCCATTTCAAAAAAACAGAAAGAAACGTTTTAATAAATGTTTAGTATTCAATAAAGAAAATTCATTTAATATATTTTTGCTAGAAAGTATTATGAATATGATGTAATTATTAATATAGTTGTAGCATGTTTGGTTCAAAAATAAGAATGACTATTAATAATTTATATGATAATTTACCTTTTCAATCTTGTATTAACAATCTCTTTCTTAGTAGATGTTATAATTCATCTACTCCTTCCGACCTCTATTACATGTCGTTTAAGTTTAATTTGAATAGATTAATATGAAGTTAATGCTAGCAGTTGAACAAGTTTAATGAATGTGTGTTGATATTTTTATAAAAAATTTGTGCAAAAAGTAAAATTGGTAGATGATTACTGCTGGGGAATGTATTTTTTATTGAATATGATAATGAAGTGATTAATATTTGACATTTTAAGGTAGTTATTGATATTGAATACGCATTGAAAATTGTTAATTGACAAGTAAAAGTGGATAAAAAAATCGATTAACTGACATGTAAAATATGACAGAGGGGGTATCTATTAATAATACTTTATAACCCTATGCTACCTATGCTATCTTACCAGACATGTACACTTAAAATGCTCAGTAATTGATGAAGTGGTGTATTTATTATTTGAACAATAGTTCAAGATTGGCAACTATCCTCCCACAAATATCCAAATTTCTACTCAATTGGCCCCAATGCCATACAATTAATGTCCCAAATAAATGTGTTGTGGTCACTTGGAGCTTGGACAAACAAATTGAAGATGACATTAGATCATAAGGGTTAAAATCAGAAATAACTAGAATCAGAATTGAGAAATTCAATGTAATGGATGGAAGACCAGATCAAAAGATCCATGTTTTACTGGGAAATTTCGATTTTTAATCAAAGGGATCAGATAAGGTTTTCACTACCTATTAACAGTTGTCATACGACAGCCACAAAACACATTATCAGTTTATGTGGTCAATTTTGGTAATTACAAGTTTTATATTTTGATTATTTATAATAAATCAGTGCCATTATTTTATTTTATTTTTTCCAAGATTCAAATGGTGTGTTAGAATTTGTCCAACCTCCATACAAATATAAAATAACTATTTTTTTAAAAAAATATTAATTAGATCCTCAAAAAGTCAAACTGTGTTGTAATGATAAAATCAAATGACCAATAAGTAAGGTTGTAAATGAGCTCAGTCGAGTTGGGTATTATACTTTTCACTCTTGGTTTGTTGAAATTCTCACGAACTCAAACTCGAAACGAATTTAATGAGCTTTCAATATACAATTCCAAACTCAGCTAGATTAATTCAGTAATTTCGAACCGAACACGACTTGTATTCGGATAGTTGATTGATCTGAATCTGATATTAGTTAAATATATATGATAGCTAAGCTTTCAAATGAGTTTGATCGAGTTTTAAACAAACAATAGTGTGTTTAAAACTCCCGGCTTCCATAAAAAAATCCATAGTACAATTTACAAACAAAATTGTATTGGGAAATTAAAATTATTAATATCTAAGTTTGCTCTTGGAAAATTTATTAGTATTACTTATTTTTGAATTAAGTATGATCATAATTTTTTTAGAGCCAACTTAAACTCTAATAATAAGGGCACTAGGCGATACTCCATCCCAAATTCTCCGTCTAAATTTGTAACATCCGGATGCAAATTCATGACCAAACATGCCACAATGTGGTAGGGATCTGAAAAATTGAAAGCTACTCGGCAACTGTAACATCAGGCAGCAACACATGCCTTGGCTGGCCAAGACCCATCACCATGTTTGCTCATATTTGTTGGCTTGATTGATGATCATGGTGGATATGTATGGTCGACATTCTACCCTGAGAAAATTCCTCCACTGAAAATTGTAAATCAATACTTGCAAGTAGAGTTTGGATCCATTGACACATGAATTTGCATCGAGCCTGATCACTAAGTTTGACATTGATTAAGTCTCCGATTTGAATTTTAGCTTCACTTATTGGACGTTAAAGCAATTCTAATGAAATTTTGTAGTAAGTTTCTTTGTGTCAGAGTTGGAAGTGTTTTGTTTTAATGTGGAAGAGAAGTTTTTTTGCCTTATGATCATATAACGATTAGATTATATGAAGCGGTTCATAGAATAAAGACAATATTCGGCGTTTTTGATAGCGTTGTATATGATACGAAGAGAATATATACCGTGTTTTTAACATAAAACCGCAGTACTCCCTCCGTCCTCTAATACATGTCATTTAAGATTAATTTGAGTAGGTTAATATTTTTTTGAAAAAATTCGTGAAAAAGGTAAAATTGGTAGATGTTTACTGCTAAGGAATATATTTTTTACTGATTATGATAATAAAGTAATTAATATTTGATATTTTAAGGTAGTTGTTGATATTAAATATGCATTAAAAATTATTAAGTGACAAGTAAAAATGGACAAAAAAACCGGTTAAGTAACATTTAAAAGAGGACAGAGAGAGTATATAGTTGTTGGTCGGGTTTTATAAGACGCTTTTACGTCAAACCCGCCACATAAAATCTATAATTTTTTTCAATTAAACAATTTTACTTTATGCAATGTCTTAAGATTAAAAGTGTCGTTTTTAATGATTATTAACCTTTTAAAATCAAATTTTAGCTGTTTACATATGTTTATGTCAGATTTGTTTTAATGTAAGTGAAAAATTTATTAATAAAAAATTTATAAGAATAATTAGATGGTACGATAAAATTGGCAAATTCTGGCGTGCTCCGAAAACACCTGCTCCTGGAGGTGACATCGTTTTGAACATTATTACCCATTATCCATAAAATTTAAAAATAATTCAAAAAACTTGTAAAAAAATCAGAAAAAATAAAAAAAATATCAGTTTAATTATAGACATTAAAACAATAAAAAAATTATAAATTCATATTTTATCTAATTTATAGTATATATTCATTATTTTTGTTTCAATATTCATAAAAAATGCCTCGATATTCACCAGAATTGCTTATATGTTCATCAGAATCGCTCCTCTATTTAACCGATTATTTACAGTCTATATTAATTATTTTTGCTTCCATATTCGTCAGAAATGCCTCGATATTCACCAGAACTGCTTATATATTCATCAGAATTGTTCCTATATTTATCATATTATTTTATGGTCTATACTCATTATTTTTGCTTCCACATTCATCAGAAATGTCTCAATGTTCATCAGAATTGTTTATATATTCATCAGAATTGTTCTTATATTTATCAGATTATTTTATGGTCTATATTCATTATTTTTTCTTCCATATTCATCAAAAATGTCTCGATATTCACCTGAATTGCTTATATATTCATCAGAATTGCTCCTTATTTAAAAGATTATTTTATGGTCTATATTCATTATTTTTGCTTTCATATTCATCAAAAATGCCTTGATATTCACCAGAATTACTTATATACTCATCAAAATTGCTCCTATATTTATCATATTATTTTATGGTCTATATTCATTATTTTTGCTTCCATATTCATCAGAAATGTCTCAATATTCACTAGAACTGTTTATATATTCATCAGAATTGCTCCTATATTTATCAAATTTATATATATTTATTTTAAAAGATATAAAATAGAAAAAAATGACTTTATGATTTTTTCCATTATTTTAATATTTATAAATGAAACTAATTTTTTTTAATTCTTTCTAATTTTTCATAATTTTTCATAATTATTTTTAATTTATTTTCCATTTATATGTGTCAATTATATTATATAAAATGACATCATTTTAAATCAAATCCAAATAATGTCATCACCGAGAGCACATGCTTCCGGTGCATGCAAGAGTTATTCGATAAAATCCATATGACAAGCCATAAACATGTTTTAAATGAAGATGCCCTTAGAACTCATTAAATACTTTGAAGTCTCTTCCAAAAGCTAAAATCCGTACGAAAAGATTCGATTCTCCAAATTCAAAAGTTACAAGATAAGACCACTTTAATTAGGGCCGTCACACCAAATTGTAAAAACAAAAACATGCATTAATCTAACACTGAAAGTGTCTAATTGACCAATAAAGTTTTGGTTCAATAATTTAGGTGTTCGTTTTTATTTGTTAAAGGGTGCGTGTGAATTGACTTGCCGTAAGTAAAAATCTCACTATCAAAATAGAGAATATAAACAGATCCTGACCAGAAAAATATCTAATTGAATTACACTTATATAAAAATTTGTTCTACTTCATAGGCTTTTGTCAAGTGGGGACATTACATCTCCTTATCTTCAATGTGTCCCTCCATCTTTAAAGTTGTTGTTTCATTGTTCAATCAATATATTGTGATGATAAGTGTGTGAGGATGAGTTATGAATAAAAAAAGGAGATGCATGATTGACATAGTTAGAAAAGAGTGACCAAGGATTCCATGGATCTAAATGGATGACGTGTGAAAGACTGAAAGTTGGCTGAGTTGAAGTAATTAATTATGGTTTAATATAGTTACAAACAGAATATTTTCTCCATCCTCTAATACATGTCGTTTAAGGTTAATTTGAGTAGATTAAGATGAAGTTAATGCTAGTGGTTGAACAAATTTAATGAGTGGGTAGTTGGTATTTTTTTTAAAAAAATCATGCAAAAAATAAAATTGGTAGATTATTACTAGTCATGAATGATTTTTTTATTAATTATAATAAAGAAGTGATTAATGTTTGACATTCTAAGATAGTTGTTGATATTAAATATGCATTGAAAATTGTTAAGTGACAAGTAAAAGTGGACAAAAAATTTCGGTTAAGTGACATGTAAAAGAGGACAGAGGGAGTAAGTATTAATAATTTTAAATATATTTTTTATCTTTTTAAAAAATTAACTATCCCACAAAAATAAGTAGAACTATATATCTCGCTATTATTAATATCTGAACCACATGCTCTAAGGAATGAATCAAAAATGGAATGAAGTTATATGCATATCATGATAAGTTGTTGGGTTTGGGAAAGAATTCGTTGAAAATTATTTTGAATTTGAGAGCTTTTTAATCCACTAAATCAGTTGATTGAAATTAAATATGACGGTTGTGTATATGAAGTCTTTGATATTTATGCTATTGAAAACATATGTTGACATATTCATTAATATTTAAATTTTAGGAAATGAGTAAATATTCATTAATATTGCCTTTAACTCAAATTAACAACAGTTTACTAAACAGTTCATTTATTAAAAATTATTTTGTTTAATTGTTGTTCAAGAAAATATAATTTTTTCATCATTTTCCGATGAACATGGTGAATAATATCAGGATTGATGTACAAAATTTAAAAAAATCAATAAGGTGTTGGACTATGATTGAAGTGTCGTCTAATAACCACAATCATTAGGTTCAAACTCAGATGGTACCACATAAACATGAACATATTGAAAGTGCGCAAAAGTAGACACACAATGATAATTTGACTCCGCTATCAAGATGGAGGAAGTGTGTGGCGTCTAACTATAAAAAAAAATCTAAAGAATCTAATGAACATTCAGCATGTATGTTATGTGTCTTCATGGTCCGATTGGGCACTGATATTAGGGTCTTTTAATGTATCTATTTTTATGTGATGATTTGCGGTATGTATTAATTGTTCAAAATCATGTTCACAATCAGGGGCGGAGTCACTGGGGGTTAATGGGATCGGTCACCCCCTGAATCTCATCTAAAACTCTTATGTTTATGTAAAAATTAAAATTAAAAAATTTATATATATAAAAAATAAATTTACATACTTAATTTCAACTAAATTTTTAATTTTACCCCCCAAATTCAAACAAAATTTTCGTTATGTAATTTTACCCCGAAAAAAAAAATCCTAGATCCGCCACTGTTCACAATATTCATTGTTGAATGTATATATCGGATGTTCAATCCAAAATTCACTCATATTTATTGTTCAATTTCAATTTCACCATACTAATATGTTAGTTGTTTGAATTCAATAATGCATGTTTATTGTTCAACCCACAAACCCATGTTTACTAACAACAAAATTATTGATCAAGCTCTGAAAAAACTCAATTTTAGAAAATTCAAACCTACAAAAATATTTACCCCGTCACTATACAAAAGCGTTCAACAAACCCATAAAAAATTCACTATCACGTTCACAAAATCAGAAAAAATTTCATTGTATAAAATGTTCAACAAACTAAACAAATATATTCATTATTCTATAAGCATTCACCAAAACTAATAAACTCAACTAACACAACACAAAATCAATAAAAAAAACTCAAGAAATAGTTCACAAAAATTCAAAAAATAATAATATAAAAATAATAAATAAATAAATCTTCAAAAAGCTATCAAAATTTCACGCAAAAGAATGTTCACTAATCCAAATCCACACCAAAGCTTTAGGGTGCGTTTTATTTACGGAAAAAATTGAGAGAGAGGAAAATTTGGAAAAAAGTAAATTCCTCATGAAATTTATTTTATTTTTCTCTTATCGTGTAAAATTAAAAAAAAAATAATAAAACACTTTAGTTAAATAAATTATCATTTTTCCTCCACAATTTTCCTTAAATAAAAAAATTCCATCTCTTATCTGAACTCAAGATTTTTTGTATAAATATTCATATTTTCTTACCAATTGATATGCATTAGAAAAATAACAAATACAATTTGATTCAAGTATAAAATGGAAAATATATTTACAATAATTTTATACATTAAATGATATTTAATTCAATAATGGTTTTTGGACTGCCTAAAAAATTCGAAAGAACACTTTTTGTACGGATAAATTTGAAAGCCTTATCTACACGGAATAAGATCCGGTGCTGCAATTTGCTGCGCGGCGCAAAACGACGTTGTTTTGTTTATTTGTTGACTACTCAATTAAAATTACATATCAAAACGATATGCAGCGCAAATGCGCAATACCTGCTACACATCAGTTATTTCTTATGCCAGATTTGGGCCAATTTCGTACCGATCAGCCCCTGTCTAGTTGGGCTAAGGTGGAACTTTAAAAGGCCCACATACTAACCCGGCGCAAAATCATCCTATAGAAAACCTCAAAGCCTTACTCTAGAGAATGTAGCGTGTGTTTTGGAGTTGTGGAACGATAATCGATATGCACTGCGCGATTGGGCTCAAGTGGAGTTTAACGGGCCCGCACAGTTATCAGGCCCACATCACTCCACCGGATAAAATAATAATTAAATATGGATATAATAAAATAATCAAATCTTGTCCGAATCAAGGTCCCGTGCAATGAAATCAAGAAACAGATATTCAATACAAAGTGATATTTATACAAAACAAGTGTGATATTTATTTAAAGTTGAGTGATTTTCAGCTTGAATAATTAATAATATAGATGACAAATGAAGAATGATTATTAAAAGTTAAAATTACGACATTAATAATGATTGCAAATTGTTTATTAGTTTCTGATCAGAATCCTCTTATCTCTACCTTCTAAATTAATTATTTTTGAAAAAAATCATTTTTATGCATGGTTAATTGAATATTGAATACTCAAATTTAAATCAATCTAATTTTGGATTCATACAATAGACTGTATATACAATACTTAAGTTCTATATAAGATGTTTTTAAGTTAAAACGTCGTATATAGTACGTTCATACAATTCACTATATATAATATTTTTAAATTAAAAATATTGTATATTATCTTACCACGAACTGCTTTATGCAAACGAAACAATTTATTATCAGCAGACGAAAAACGATATGCCACAACAAGACCAACCACAAACCTGATCTCGGAAGTTAGATGCATTTTTTTGACTCTTTCATTACTACCAATACTAATGTAGGACATGCTCGTAGAACTAGATGTCACAAAATTGATCCAAATTGTTTTTAATTCATGCATGATATTTTTGTTCTGATGCCGATATAAATGAATATAAATTATGCAGTAAATTAATATTAACTTTATTAGAATGAATTTAAAATTAAATATAAAAATTAGGACGAGGTGAGTAGAATGTACAAAATTGAATTTTAAAAAAGAGAGGATAAAATTCAAAAGGGGTCCTGAACTACCATTACTTACGTAATTGTGGTCACAACTATCACGATTTTTAAAAATGGTGTGGTGAAAAAAAATTAGACTGATTTTCTAAAATAAAATTTATCATTACATTCTTAAACTAGTATTATTACAAGATTTAAATTTGTGTGCGAAAGTTACATAGAAAACGATGTAATTTCATACTCAATCATTAATAATTTTTCATAAATTTAATAAGATCAATTATATTTAAGTTTTCAAACAAACTGATCTTTACCATCATCCAAAATCAGTCCAATCTTTTTTCCATCGCATATTTTTTAAAAGTCATGGTAGTTCGATACGTAATTTGAAGTGATGATAGTTCAAATCCTTTTATATTTTTCCTAATAAAATAAATAAATAAAAACCCTTAGTAACCCGCAATCCAATGTTGCTATGGAATACTGACCGTATGATGTTTTTATATTCTGCCCTTCAAAATTGGGACATACTTACATAGGAACACATAAAAAGCTACGCAGAGGAACAGTGGGACAAAAAGTGTTTGTTGGAATTTCCTCGGACGAATAATTTCCTTAGCCGAGGAAGCACATATGCTTGCATCCGAAAGTTGAATCGTCCAGATGAGGTTAGTTTTCTATGTACTAAGTCACACTTCGACCGTAGAAGAGATGATCTAAGTTCCCAATTTGTTGGGTGTACGGTGGGCGCCAAAGTGAGGTGTTCATCGATCCGAAATCGGACCAAAATGAATAAATTTTAAAGATTAAAGATTGGACCGGATTCAAATTGATATGGATCGGACTAAATTAAAATTTTCAAATTTGGATCGAATCAGAAATTGAAATTTCGAAAATTGATTCATCGAAAATCGGAATGAAATTAATCAATCCGGACCTATTAAGGTCACTCCGATCCGGATCCGGACCATTTTTCAATTTGTATCAGATTTCTTACACCCTTAGTTGAAAATAATGACTCGGGAAAACGAATATAGTAATTGATTTAGCCTATTTCAACTGAATATCATTAATAGATATAATTTTAATAGAAAAATTCAAATACAAATAATAATTTCACAAATTTATTTTATATTTATTTAAAAGAGAAAATCCTAAAAGCGGTCCTGAACTATCAACACTTACTTAACTGTGGTCCGAACAATCACGATTTTCAAAAAGGATGCGATAAAAAATCGGGACTCGTTTCAGTTGATGCTTAAAAGCAATTTGTTTGATTTCTTAAATATAACTGATTTTATTAAAAATTTTGAGAATTATAGATGTTTGAGTATGAAAAGACGTCGTTTTGTTTAAGAGCAAAAAACGATATTATTTATTTTGATAACCAAACGATGTATTTTTCGTACATGAATTTGGGTCATGTGATAATATTAGTTTATGAGTGAAAAAGTCAATTTTATTTTAAAAAATTAGTTTATTTTTTTTCATCGCACCTCTTTTAGAAATCATGATAGTTCGGACCACAATTGGGTAAGTGGTGATAGTTCCGGGCCCCTTTTGGATTTTTTCCTTACTTAAAAATAGCTATGTTCATATAATGCACAAATTATCAAATTTGACGAATATATTAACAAATCTGATGAACATAACAACTCATTTGAAAAACATATCAATTGACGAACATAATAACTTATCTGATAAACATAACATCTAATATGACAAACATACTATTGAATCCGATAACACATAGAAACTCAATTGATGAACATATTATTAAAGTTCATGAATATGTCAGCTCATATGATGAATATAGGAGAATAAAATATTGAAGAAAGAAAATGAAACTCACATGAGAAGAACTTATCATCATATCTGATGAATATGTCAACTCATATGATGAACATATTATCAAATCTAGTAACCATAGGCCATAGCAGCTCATTTTTATGAACCTACATCAAATATGATGAATATAAAAGAATAAATATAAAAAAGCAAAGCTCATCTGACGTATGTATCATCTGATGAACATAACAACTTATTTAATAAACATAACAGCTCATCTGATGAATATAACAACTTATTTAATAATCATAGCAGCTCATCTGATAAACATAGCAAATCATCAAAACCAGTCGAATGCTATTAGCAAAATACAATTACTATCAAAGTAAGAACATTGGTCAGCTGCAAAAAGTTTAACAATTGAATATTGCTCTAATTTTGATGAATAGTTTTCATATTTGATCAAAACAGTTAACTATTTGATGAATATAACAACTTATTTGACGAATATTATGTTTTTGTGTGTTTTATTTTGTATATATTGATCAAATAAATATAATAACTTATCTGATGAACAATTCATGCTTATTTGGTGAACATAGTTTTTGTGTGATGAATATAAGTGCACAACTAATGACTATTTATCAATATTTAATTAATAAAAATGCAATACTACGAATATAAAATCTCTCAGTTTACTAATCTATGTCTTTTTTTTTCCGAATCAAAATAATATATTTTCATTTCTGATTTTTTATCAATTTGACACATGAATGAAAATGAAATTATTTATGGAGGGAGAGCACACATTAAATCAACGTTGTCAAGTACTATAAAATGAAATATGAATCTGTGCTCACATGCTTGTCTTTTTGTAACACGTGTTATCAAATCATCTTCTTATCTTGTTTGAATCAAACGAGACTAATACCCATAGTTATTAAAATCGGACCGGATAGACCGGTTCAATCGGTCGAATCATGAACCGGTGATTGGTCTGGTCCGGTGCCACATATTACCGTTGTGCAACCGGGTTCAACTGGACCGAACCAGTAAAACCCGGCTAAACCACGGTGAACCGACCGATTTTTGAAAACTGGCTAAACCGTTGTGAACCGGCCGATTTTTGAAAACCGGTTCAATATTTAATTAATGTACAAACCATTTTAATTAATAAAATCAACTAATAAATGCTACTCTCTCCGTCCTCTAATACATGTCGTTTACGGTTAATTTGAGTAGATTAAGGTGAAGTTAATGCTAGCGATTGAACAAATTTAATAGGTAGGTGGTTAACATTTTTTTGAAAAAGTTCGTGCAAAAAGTAAAATTGGTAGATGATTATTGGTGAGGAATGTATTCTTTATTGATTATGATAATGAATTGATTAATGTTTGACATTTTAAGGTAGTTATTGATATTAAATACACATTGAAAATTGGTAAGTGACAAGTAAAAATGGACAAAAAAATTCAGTTAAGTGACATGTAAAAGAGGACAGAGGGAGTAATTAAGAGTAAAATGGGCTTACTAGGAATCGATCCTAGGAATTAGGAATTTTTGGACAGTCCCAATTTCGCTCGGCCATGTCAAATTCTGTGACATTTTTTATCGTTACATAAAAATATAAATAAATTATGAGTAATCAGACCGATGATTGAACTAGTCCGAGCCTGCGGTTCAACCGATAAATCGAGAACCGGAGCTCACACCGATTCAATTGCCCGTTCGATTTTAATAACTATGCTAATACCACTCCCAAAAGAATGATCTATTGAAACTATGCGAAACCTAATTCGCAAAAGTATCCATAACAAAACATAAAAATAAAATAAAAATAAAAAGATGGAATTTTTTTTTGAGATTTATCCGATCCGGTCGACTCGGTCCGGAACCAAATTCCGGACCAGACACCGTTAATATGTTAATTAATAAAACGAAAACGAAAACCAAAACGAAAACTAATTACAAACTTACTAATTAAGAAAATTACCTTAATTAAACCCGAAATAATAAAAAAAGCTAAATCAAAATCTCCATCAATCTTCTCGTTCGTGTTCGTCAAATCTCTCTCACCTTACCTGTGTGCTGCGGTTAGGTGCCGTGTGTGACGGGAGCTTCACAATCCGAGCGACTAACGAATCAGCGCTAACGACCGTCCGCCGCCGAGAGCCTCCGCATCTCCGATTCCGCCGCTTTATCCTCCGACGCCGTCGACTGCTGCAGTAAGCTCGCATCCATCGCATCCGATTTTGATCTCTTGCATCTACCTGCTACCGATGCTGCAAGTCGCGTAGTTTACTGAGTTGCGGTGTGTATGGGGCATAAGAAGCGAGCGCCGCCTCCGCCGCGGTCGAAATCGGCGGCGGCGGGGAGCGATGCAGCGGGCGCGGTTGCGGTTGTTAAGGGGCGCGAGGAAGGTAGGGTTGCGAAAGCGTCGAGTGTGAAGGTCGAGTGCGAGCGTGCCCTGAATGCGCTGCGGCGGGGGAATTATAACAAGGCGGTGAGGTTGATTAAGGAGGCGAGTCATAGGTTTGAGGGGAGTGGTTTGGTTTTTAGGGTTCAGGGGACGGTGTGCGTGAAGGCGGCATCCGTGATTGATGATCCGAATGTCAAGCAGAGGCATTTGAGGAATGCGGTTGAGTCGGCCAGGAGGGCGGTGGAGCTGTCGCCTAATTCGATAGAGTTCGCGCATTTTTACGCGAATTTGCTTTATGATGTGGCGAGTGAGGGTAAAGAGTATGAGGAAGTGGCGCAGGAGTGTGAAAAAGCGCTTGTGATAGAGAATCCGGTTGATCCGGCGAAGGAGAGTTTGCAGGACGAGAATCAGCAAAAGAT
The DNA here is from genome assembly GCA_002312845.1 of Kalanchoe fedtschenkoi. NCBI lineage: Eukaryota > Viridiplantae > Streptophyta > Magnoliopsida > Saxifragales > Crassulaceae > Kalanchoe > Kalanchoe fedtschenkoi. Next base: position 700,538 of record NQLW01000674.1, on the reverse strand, counting down.
TTCAACTGCTGAGGGGAGGATATCTCATGTTCAGAGTGAGTTGAGGTCACTTATTCAGAAAGCGAATATTGCATCCATATCCACTTGGATGAAGCATATTAATAATGGAGAGGAAAAGTTCAGGTTGATTCCTTTCAGAAGGGCTGCAGAGGACCCCATGGAACTGAAATTGGTCCAAACCAAAAGGCCTAATGAGATTAAAAAAGCGACGAAGACGCCTGAAGAACGAAGGAAAGAGATTGAGGTGAGGGTAGCAGCTGCGAGGTTATTACAGCAACAATCTGACTCATCCCGGCTGCGAAATGGTGGGGAGAATCTGAGCCGAATGCCTGATTCAACATCTGGTAATGGGCATAAAGTTAGCGAGAGACGAAAGCATGGTAATACCCGTAAGAATGGCTCCTCCGTGGAGCATAGAGATTGGGTTCATTCTTATTGGAATTCTATGAATTATGATATGAAGAAAGACCTTCTACGTATCAATGTTTTCGACCTGAAAACCCATTTTGCTTCCTCTAAGGATGGCCTAGCCAGTGAAATTCTATCAGATGCTCTGTCTTATGCTGAGGTTAACAAGTCATGGAAGTTCTGGACTTGCTGCCGATGTGGAGAGAAGTTTTCAGATCAGGATTATCACATGCGTCATGTGATGCAGCAGCATATGGGGAGTCTTTCGCCCAAGATGCAGTCAGTTATGCCCCAAAACATAAGTGATGAGTGGATTGATATGATTCTTAGCTGCTCTTGGAAACCTTTGGATATTTCTGCTGCAGTTAGACACACCGAGAACCAATCCAAGCGCAAGGACCCTGAGCCTGTTTGTAGATCTTCTCTGGATGATCATCCATATGATGATGACTTTGGTGCTGCATGGGATGCATCACTAAATAAAGAGATATCAGATGACAGCTACAGTGTTAACGCATATGGGGATATGAATTGTGTAAATTATTCCAGTAATGACATTGCTCATTGTGATGGCAACCAAGCTGATTTAGTGACTTACCCCCTTACGGGCACTTGGCCAGTATCTGATGGGCTTGAGCGTGGGAAATTACTTGAAAAAATTCGTTCTCTGCTCGAGGCTCTTATTCAGCATAAGTATCTCGCGGTGAGCCATCTCAGCAAGGTTATACAGTTTACAATGGATGAGATACGGGGTTTACCTTCTGGTTCCCAGCTGATGGGATCGGGCGTTGATCAATCTCCTGAATGCATCTGTTTTCTAGGATCTTCTCAGCTCAAGAAGGTCCTCAAGTTCTTGCAAGATGTATCCTATTCGTGTTCCTTAAGTAGATATTCTGAGAAAAACAGTAGAGTTGTAGATGATATAAATAGTGGCCATCAAGGTGTTGAGATCAAGGACAAGATATCTCTCAGTGAAGATGCTTCACTAGTTTTTTTAAATGAGTGTTTACTGTCCGTGGAGCCTTCTTCATTAGTTTCTGCATCTGCTGATGTCTCTGAGATCAGGAATTCTGCCGATCTCGATGCTTTGTTATCCTGGATATATGCAGGTCCTGCTATTGGGGAACAGTCAACCACATGGATGCGTACTGGAGAAGAGAAATCACATCAGGGAATAGAGATTCTTCAGTTGCTTGATAAGGAGTTTTGCCATCTTCAAGGCTTGTGTGAGAGAAAATGCGATAATCTAGGCTATGAAGAAGCGCTACAAATGGTAGAAGATCTCTGTCTGGAAGAGAGTAAAAGGAGGGATAATGGTTTGGATATTGCTTCGCAAAGCTATGATTCTGTCCTAAAAAAGCGACAAGAAATGCTTATTCAGGAGGAAAAAGATACCGGGATTGTGACTAATAGGTTTGAGTTGGACGCTATAGCGAATGTTATTAAAGAAGCTGAATCTCTGAGGTCCAACAAGTTTGGGTATAATGAAATTTATGGTGCCGCTGCTTCTCATTTTCGCGACTTAGAATCTGGTATAGATGATGATTCCAGATCAAAGGACTGCATTAATCAAATGAACACTTGCACAGAAGTGGTGATTCAAAGACAAAAAGAACAATTATCAGTGGAGGTTGTTCTTTTTATTCCCAAAACTTGCTTCTGAGATGCCAATTGGTTGTGAATAAATAATGCAATATTTGATTGAAGGTATGTTTCTTCTTACTCGCAGCTCAGCAAAATTGATGCAAGAATAATGCAGATTCTTAGTGGGATGCGAGAGCTGGAACTGAAGCTCGAACGTGTTTCTGTCTATGATTATCAAAATATATTTGTGCCCTTAGTGAAGTCATTCTTGCAGGTTAAAACCTTTCTTTCCATATTTGTTGTACTTACCCGGTTTGACTTTTTTATGTTAATTTTTCTGAACCTGTTATCTATACTAAAGGCATATCTTGAAGACCTTGCTGAAAAAGACGCTACTGAGAAATCCGATGCCGTTAGGGAAGCTTTGCTAGCAGAACTTGCACTTGATTCTAAGAAAGGTATTTCAGGAAATGATGCTAGAGTTAGCCAAACGAAGGATAAGAAGAAAGGCAAGGACTACAGAAGAGTCAAGAATACAAAGGTCATTAGTTTGTCATTAGACTTCATTATGTCAATGTATTATATGTTGTTGCTAAAATGCTGTAAATCATTTCTCAGGTTCACTCTGCCCATGAACAACCCTTACAGGACAATGAAGATGCTGAACTGCTGTATGTCTATTTTCATTTAGGTTTTACTCATTTGTATGTACTACCTGATCACTCATTTTGTAAGTGATTTTCTTTTTTTGAAGAATCAACCTTTATACCTAGCACTTTGACCTATGAATTAAGATGATCATAAATAAAGGGGATATAAAGACATGGCTCTTTTAGGAATTAATTCGCAAATGTTTATTTTACCAGTGAACTTTTGTTTTTATAAAGATTTTTATAGTTTAGGTGCTAATGCCACAACTCCCTGTGAATAATTGCCTACCAATTCTGATAATTGTGTTGAGCTAATGAACCTGTGCTGGTGTCTATACTAATTTGATGTATGGATAATAATTTATTTCGTGAATGTGAATTCATTTACTGCATAGGAAAAGAAGAAAATAATTATACAAGCATATGTTAGCCACTATATTAGCCAATGATAGTCTGAAATCATATTGTTTATCGCATAAACGAGTATGCGGTTCTGACTTTAGCATAAGCTTGCTGTCATTTTAAGTATGGGACTGATAGCTTGACATGCTACTTAGTGCAACTGATCTGAGTTTGAAAAAGTGGCTTTTTGTTGCAATCTTCCCTCTTTTCTTTAATAACTTTTTCCTCCTTTTCCAAAATCCTTGTTCCTTAATAAGTTCCATGCAGTCGTTTGCTGTATCTGATCTTGAACATTCCACATTATTTTCTTAGTCCTTCCCCAGTCATGCCTAAAGATGAAGATTCTCAAATAGATGATGCCGTATCTGGTATTGAGGATGACCTGATACAGCAGGATGAGGAAATTAAGCGTAAAATTGAGCTTGAAGCTGAGGAAAGAAAGCTTGAAGAAACATTGGAGTATCAAAGAAGAATAGAAAATGAGGCTAAGCAAAAGCATCTGACAGAGAAACATAGACAATCTGTCAGAACGGCTCCGCAGAAACTGTCGATGGAACTGCTTGATACTCAGTTGAAAAAGCCTGGGTATGATGTATTACCTAATAGAAATCAGGTTTGTTTCATTTGCTCCCTCCAGCACCCCTCAACGATTTTGGTGTGCTTGGTGAACTATACATTTTTTCTGTAGAAGTTGCTTAGGCGCCATCTTGTTGGCTTGTGTTTGCTCATTTCAGGATATTTTGTTCCAAAGGAACGGTGCTCCGCATGACATAGAAAGTTCACTTGTCCATTCTATAGATGGTGCAACTCAAGCATATAAAAATACAAATTCAAGTTCCGAAGATATGCTAACTTCTCAAGGTCATCTTCATGGAAACAGTGTGAAAGGTGATATTAGTTACCAAAAAGTATCCGGTATTCTTTTTCTGATTTTTGGCACTGATGTGAAATACTCCAGGTTTGTCCAATGGATCGGTTCCAGAAGAGGGAGTATCAAATTCCGATCGGCGGATGGGTCAAAGAGGAAAGCGTAACAAAAACTTCATTACACCTGAGGTACATGATGAATATTTATCACTGGAGAAGGAAAACACTGGATTGTATGCATCAGAGGGGCAGACATTAGTGAATGTGAAATCTCATGATGTTCGTGAAAATGAATGTAAGTCATTCGGGATGTTTCCTCAGAACAATATTTTGCATTCAACATCCCAAAAAAGCTATTACGTCCGTACCCAATTGTAATTTAAGTGAAGATCACTTGAAGCTCAACTTCTGAGATTCTTCTGATTTTTTTTGTTGCACATATCATAGATAATGAAGCAAAGACTTTGAGGCAGTTACAAGCAGCAGATGATGACGAGGAGAGATTTCAAGCCGATCTTGAAAAAGCTGTGCGTCAAAGCCTTGGTAAATGTCTACTGTAATTGTTTTGGTTCTACATGATAACGTAGCTTTATAAACTTGATATACATCAGCATGTGCTCTACCAATGAAGTTGGTAATTGGTATATGTTGAGTAATGAATAAGTTCGTTGGCCCAACTTCATATTGCGCGGGAAAGAGCTTCATTGTTTAGGTCCTGTTCGTCAGACTGTCATTTATTATAATGATAAGTGTCTGAAACTTAAGAACATAAGTTCAAAAGAACAGGGGCTTAATGTCAACTGTAATGAGGTCCGGAATTATCATGCATATACGTCTTAAACGTGTCTTTGTTTTGTTAGATGGGTCTGAGGATAATAGTTAGGCTAAAGGCACACTAAGAACCTTGCATATTTTTATGGGTTAGAAGCTCAGTGAGATATCAGATTCAGTTTTTGTCAGTTCTGTTGTTTAATAAAATACTATAACGTGTTAATTCATACACAAATGAAAATAATTGATCTTGGGGATTGACAGCCTAGCTTTGGTTTTTTCGTTTGCCGTCCGATGTTTTTTGGTGAGTATTATGAAAAAGTACTGAAATTTATGCCTCATGTTTATCTTATGACTCAAAGTGTCAGTTGCTTGAGAAGTTATCTTTTATGTTTTTATGCTTTCACAAGTAGCCAAAACCTTCAGCTGCTTATGCCTCGGGCAAACTAATCTCTCGATTCTTACATTTTTCATCTTTGTCCAGATACATATGAAGCACGCAGAAAAATGCCTCAGGTTTCTCGAATGCCACCATCAGAACTGTCTCAGTCAGTTGAGTCTAGGATTTTGCCAAATGGTTTTAAAGCTGAAGATGAAAGTCAGGTGCCTATTTTTGGCACTGGGTTGAAAAATGAAACTGGTGAATACAACTGTTTCCTGAATGTTATCATCCAGGTAAACTGTATGCACCACCAAATAATGCAACCTCTTTTTCAGTCACATCTATTCTTCATCACTCATTGGTTATTTTATAAGGATGCCTGTCAGTTCTTATCGTTTGATATTGTTCTCCTTTTGACGTTTCAGTCTCTATGGCACATAAGACGTTTTCGAGATGAGTTCTTGAGTAGATCATCGTCAGAGCATGTTCATATTGGAGACCCATGTGTTGTCTGCGCTCTCTATGATATTTTTATTTCACTCAACATGGCATCTATGGATTCAAGAAGAGAAGCAGTGGCCCCCACTTCACTAAGGATTGCTCTGAGTAACTTGTACCCTGACAGCAATTTCTTCCAAGAGGTACAGATTTTTCTCTTGTGAGTTTTGGTTCATGTTAATCAATTGATACATCTGCACCCAGCGAAGAGTGAGCTACCACTTTAGCATTGAACTGGTGTCAATATTAATATGTCACTGCAGGTTTTAACATTTTGTTTGAGTGGTGGTAGTATTACTTGCATAATAACCGAAACTTGTTATGGCAAATGGCAGGCTCAGATGAATGATGCTTCCGAAGTATTGGGCGTTATATTCGATTGCCTTCATCAGTCTTTCACTTCTCAATTGGGAGTTTGTGACACTAAATTAAAGGAAAATAGTCCCATGGGATCATGGGACTGCTTAAACAAGGCTTGTATAGCACACACTATTTTTGGAATGAACATTTTTGAACGCATGAATTGTCGAAGTTGTCAACTAGAGTCCAGACACTTGAAGTACACATCGTTTTTCCATAACATCAATGCAAGCTCGTTGAGGACAATGAAGGTTTGCTTCTCATCCAAGTATACAATATCTTGCAGACAAACCTTTATTATACAGATGTTCATCTCTGAATTAATCCTTGTTCTGTTTGTGCGTTTATTCATCCAGGTTATGTGTGCAGAAAGTTCTTTTGATGAACTTCTGAATCTTGTAGAGATGAATCATCAGGTCGCTTGCGACCCAGAGGCTGGTGGTTGTGGAAAACAGAATTATATCCATCACATTCTTTCTAGCCCACCACATGTATTTACAACAGGTCTGTCTCTGTCTTTGCATACTTAGATCTTTAATTCACGCATCCTCACGAACAAATTACTTTCTTGCAGTCCTCGGTTGGCAAAACACCTGGGAAACCGCCGAGGACATAAAAGCTACACTTGCTGCACTGAGTACTGAGTTTGATGTTGCCGTCCTTTATCGGGGGTTGGATCCGAAGAACAAACATTTCCTGGTCTCAGTGGTATGCTGTTAGTGACGTTATTAATACGAATTGGTTCTGTTTCAATTTAATCATACCCTTTTGGGTTTCTAGTTGTAGTTGCTGAGAAAATTGCCGGTGATGAATAATACCATAGCCATATTATCATCATCTTGTTTTTTTGTTTTTTTTGCATCGGACTTAATTTTCTGAGAGAAGTCAGAAAGTTTGTAAAACAGTATTTTGGGTTCCCAAAAACCATACTTGGCGATATCATTGGCGTAATTTTAGCTTTTATGATTATATCTATTAGTTGTCAGAACTTCAAACTCCTAATGTGGTATAAAATTGTCAGGTTTGTTACTATGGGCAACATTATCATTGCTTTGCATACAGTCATGATCATCAGCAGTGGTTGATGTATGATGACCAAACTGTTAAGGTAAATATAATTGGTCTTCACACAATAATCTTTTACTTGCTAAACTTTGATGCATCTCTAGTTAATCTTTATTTATTTTTTCCGAATAGGTGGTTGGAAGTTGGGAAGAGGTGTTGAGCATGTGTGAAAGAGGCCATCTGCAGCCTCAAGTTCTCTTTTTCGAATCTGTTAACTAGACCGTTCTCATGGGTGCTAGGATACAACACATTGTTTGCCACAGTAAAAGCTTCAACTTCAACACTGTTGGTTGTGCTTAGCCCGGTGCAGTTTTGACCCCAAATAATTATACCTTTACGAAAGATGGTAGCTGAATTTTGCTGTAAAGTTCACCGCGGTGGCATCTCAGAATAAGCCCTCATATTTGAAGCAGTGGATCCACTTTGAGCATGTCACCAGATCACGATACTATTTTCTGCTGGCTGTGGAAACCAGAGACTCCGCAACTCAACGCTCATTGTCCTGAACTGAGATTGTTCCCAACACATTCGGACGGGTCCCAAGTAAAGATGCGAGGACCCTGCCTCCTGCCATGCCACCTCCTTATACGGGTTGTCCAGGTATGCATCATCATTCTTCCACATGAACTTTGAGGACAATTGCACGGCGCCAGTCACTGTTTTTTGTAATTCATTGCAGAGTGAGTGTATAGATCCATATCAAAGACTGTACAGGGTGAAATCCCAATCACGTCGAGCGTTAAGATGATGATATGAACACAGACATTGAGACCTATGTATCAGAGTTTTTTTTTTTATCTATGGATAATATTATCTGCAGGTTTATTTCAGCAGCTTCTTTCTCTGTCTCAGCTTTATCAGCTTAGCTATGCCCACAGGCCACAGCCATACCTAAATGGCAACTTCTGAGATGCTACAGAGTTTAACTTCCGACCAACTTTTGGACCAAAATTAAACTAGAGTAAACTTTAGTGTTGAAATCGCAATTTTTACTAAAATTGTACTCCGCCAATCGAGCTCTTTACAAAGTGAGACCTCTACTCTGCAGTAGCGGTTGTGCAGAATTTTCCGGACTTAAGCGGCCCTATTGTTGGCATCGTGAAGGTATTTATCAGGCTACGCTCATTTTGATTGGATGTTTGAAGCTCGATATCCTATGTTTGATTTTATGACTGTGATTCAGACTTTCCGGAAGTGATAGAGTTTCTATACTGTCGGGTATGTCCAGGATGTAGTCTTTCAGCTATGACTTTGTGAGAATAGTGTTTGAGATCAGCCGTCCAGTGACTCACTCTCACACTGCATAATGAAACATCTATGAAGCGCATTGACAGAACCGGCTTTCCTATGAATAATGATTTTCGGAACATGATAGGACAGTAAGACAACAAATACGTGGATGTGTCATGTGAAAAACGTTTAGGGTAGACTTCAGCTGTTGTGTTTGTAGGCTGCGACTTTGAGGCAAATAGACAAGAGAAGTCGGAGATAAGTTACATTGACTTCACATGTTGGATGTTGATATCTAGTTACAGTAGACCCTCCTGTGCTTTCTGTAGTGGCCAGTGGGCACTATGTTTGCTATGTTACTTTCTGCCCTCGTACATTCATTCTGATTCTTGCATTGTCACCGACGGCCACTTCTTTCTTGCTCGTGTCACCTTATGAAACAAGCTCCAGGGATGAAATCAGACACTTCAATGGTTTTTCAGCTCTTTCAGTAGCTGTTGTGATATACTATACATCATGATCATAATAGTTATAGAGACCACGCTGACTGATCCATCCCCGGGGCGGATTGTGTGTGTCATTCACTTTTTTGCCACTCTAGGTGATATCTCCACTGAAAGTTGCAGTGAGTGGGCTCAGAGAAAAGTCTCGCAGGCTTCATCAAGTGAGAGTGATTTGGTGGATGATTCTCAGTTGCTTGTCTCCTCTCTGAGCACACCGTGGGTTCACCAAGTGGATCAGGTAAGGATCATCAAGTACAGAGTGCTAGCTGCTGATTAGAGCACCCTGAAATTTCCGGTTGGTGTCGGTTGCAATGGCTTGTGGGTTGGGGCCTGGTTTGGCCACTATCGACAACATTAGTCATATAAGAGAGTAGTAATCTGGTTTCTTGGTGGAGCATATGGAATTTGACAGGCCATTTAGAGCTGGGTATGTATCAGAATATCTTCTTCATGCAGGGGGCTGGCCAAGGCCGTCGACCATGGCAATCACACTAGCAGCCATGTGGGTCAGTCATTTAATCATAGCATCTGGTTTGACAGGAGATCTGTGAGTGGGTTCAGTACTAGCAGATGTCCGCTATAACTCACTGTGGTTGCTAATGCCAACAATCACTTTCAGAAATATTTGGCGTTGAACTCCTGGGAACAATTTTCGACACCATTGCTGTTGCTAGACCACCTCTGCTATCTTATATCTTACTATCAGTTAGGGTAGTTTTTATCTATGACAACGAAGCTTCATGCAAGGAGAAGTTGTGCATCGGCTCCCGCAGCTTCATGTTGTCTTTCTCCATATACATTTCTTTTTCAAAGCAATAAACAGAGCTGCCATTTTTCAAAACTTGAGTTCCACTTTCCACATTAAAAATTGTTATTTTATTGTTTCAGAAATTTAGTTGTCAAACCCCAATCTGCACAACTTATTCTATTTTTTAAAAAAAAGTTTGGAATTTTCTTACGTGTAAATTTATTGCTTGATATCAGATATAGTTGCCTCGGCATTGAATGGGATCCATGTGATTTTGCCCGACCCATCTTCACTTTATAATAATTAATTCAAGAAAACTACAAATGATTTGAACTTATACATATTTCTAACACCCTACTACTCCTTAAGCGGAGTCTTTGTTTCTTTTTGAATATATCATGTCATGACTCATGACCTGCTTCCAGATTTTGGCATCCTCGTTTTCTTATCCAAGAACTTTGACAATAATGTCTCTCCTGCAAATTCATCTTTCAGGTCCAGTGGTGCAAACCCGCAGGTCAGAACTAATTGTTTCAACATGTAGTATTGTGAGTTTGTGACTACAGCTGTTTATATGACAGTTATAGCGGGCAGGTAGCTCGTATTTAATCGTGGCTTCATATAGTTTATATGGTGGGTGTAATGTGCTGTGGGTTCAAAAAACATACTTTGGAAATGTTCGCAGAATGATACAGTTCTTGCCATCAATGTGAGGCGGCTAAATCAAACCAACCCATGTCCTCAAACTTTCTTTTATATATTTTTTTCTTCTGATTTTGCAACTACTGGAAATTTGATTTTTATAACTTAGTTTTAGTTCGCTTTACATGGGAGTTAGATAGTGCAGTCATATTAAACATGGAGCTTTAGAACCAATGTCAAAGAGGTTGAGTGGTGAGAAATTCTAGTCAATGTTTTTTAATATTAGAGGCTCAATTTTTTAAAGTGATCAGTTGTTTGTTGCAGGTTAATCAATTTTTTCTGGGGGAGCATGAATTCCATCAGAACTGATTTGCAACCATAACCAGCAGGAGGAGGGTCGGATTTTGTTTCTTCTGCAGAGATGGAGGGCTTTCTCAAATTGCTGGGTTCTGTATGCTGTTTCCTGCTGTTGTCTGCTCCATGTTTGTCACTTCCCTTATGTACAGATTCAAGTAAGTTATTGATTTTATGCCGTATTCTTCTGGTTGGATATCCATTAAACTTTTTTTGCTGATTGCATTATTGTGGTTGATGTAGGAGCACCACACACGTCGAAGACCGCCTTAGGCTTCTGTGGTTACAGTGGTAGCGTGTGCTGCAACTCCACAGATGATCTGAGCCTGCAGAAGCAGTTCAAGGCCATGAACGTGTCTGATACCGGCTGTGCATCAGTTCTGAAGTCAATCCTTTGCGCGGTAGGAAAATGGAATTTGGAATTTTGGATCTTGTAGTCCTTATTGAGCGAAATTTCGACTGAGCTTGCATGAATTGATTTACAGAAATGTGACCAGCACTCAGCTGAGCTGTTTAGAGTTGGTTCTAATTCTAAACCTGGGCAAGTTCCTGTCTTGTGCAATTCAACTGTCTCAGTGGAGTCTTCCCAGTCAACCCAAGCAGCCACTGATTATTGTTCAAATGTGTGGGAATCTTGCCAGAATGCGTCGATGCTGAACTCTCTCTTTGCTCCATTACTGCAAGGCCGTGCCGGGCTGCCGATCAGTTCAAACTCCACCAAGTTGACTGATTTCTGGCAATCAGAGGCTGATTTCTGCAATGCATTCGGAGGCCCATCACTCGATGAGTCTGTATGTTTTGCCGGTGAGCCAGTGACACTGGATCATAAAAACGACACTCCAAGCGTGACTAATGGTGGCATGTGCCTTGAGAAGCTCGGCAATGGGTCTTACCTGAACATGGTGGCGCATCCAGACGGATCAAATCGCGCCTTCGTCTCTGACCAAGCTGGTAACATTTGGCTTGTTACAATCCCTGAGGTGGGATCCGGAGGAGTGATAGAACTCAATGAGTCAACAACACCGTTTCTGGATCTCACTGATGAAGTTCAGTTCGACACTGAGTTCGGCATGATGGGCATGGCACTGCATCCAGACTTTCTGAAGAACGGTCGCATTTTCGCATCTTTTAACTGCGATAAGGTCACTTCACCGAGCTGTTCAGGAAGATGTTCGTGCAACACGGATGTGGGCTGTGATCCTTCCAAGCTGGGGAACGATAATGGTGCTCAGCCATGTCAGTATCAAGCCGTCATTGCAGAGTACACCACCAACGGGACTGCCTCATCCCCTTCAACAGTACACCTCGTCGAACTCGAACACTCGAATAATATGATATTGTCAGTTTTTCAGATAAATGATTCTATGGAGCCTAATCTGTCAAAAGAATGTTTTCCTCCTTACAGGCCACCGCAGCCAATCCATCTGAAGTGAGAAGAATCTTCACCATGGGCCTGCCGTTTACATCTCACCATGGAGGACAGATTCTTTTTGGACCTTCCGACGGGTATTTATACTTCATGATGGGGGACGGAGGGGGCGCTGGTGATCCTTACAACTTTTCTCAGAACAAGAAATCCTTGCTTGGGAAGATCATGAGGCTGGATGTCGACGTCCTGCCAAGTAAGCATATGCCTCATTCATCTCAGCCTCTCAGCTTCCCTTGTCGAGCATTATTATACATCTGCAAACCCCTTCTGATCGGCAGGCGCAGCTGAAGCGAGCCAACTTGGCACTTGGGGAAATTACTCGATCCCAAAAGATAATCCATACACTGATGACCCCGAGTTACAGCCTGAAATATGGGCTCTGGGAATGAGAAATCCGTGGCGCTGCAGTTTCGACTCAGCGAGGCCTTCATACTTCATGTGCGCGGATGTTGGCCAGGTTTTTTCCTCGTACTTCACTGGCTTCCATACATTTTTCTCGATGAATCGAAGCATTTGTGTTCCATTTTCTGAGCATGACAATGAATGGTTCCTATTCGCAGGACACATATGAAGAGGTCAATATGATCACCAAAGGAGGAAACTACGGCTGGAATTTGTACGAAGGCCCGTACGCTACTCCTAAAGCTGATAGCAAGAATACAGCCTTGGCCTCCTTGAAGGTGATCGATCCTGTGACGGGTTACAACCGCTCACAGGTCAACAAAAACTTGGGATCCGCTTCGATAACTGGCGGCTACTTCTACCGATCCACAACTGACCCGTGCATGACTGGAAGGTTACATACAAGTTCCTCGCAGTATTATTCTTCTTGTTTTCGAATGTCGTCAAGAGGCTTTGAGCTCGGAAACATATGATATGATGGATGTTTTTTTGTTTCCTCGTACTTGTTTCAGGTACTTGTTTGGTGACCTCTACGCGAGCAACATGTGGGCAGCGACGGAAGACCCGGAGGGCAGCGGCAGCTTCAACACGACTCAAATCCCTTTCAGCTGCGCAAAAGACTCTCCTCTGCCATGTGGCTCGGTCTCCGGCAGCTCTCTCCCGTCGCTAGGCTACGTATTCTCGTTCGGCGAGGATCACAACAAGGACGTCTACATCCTTGCGAGCGGCGGCGTGTTTAGACTTGCTAGCCCAGACCGCTGCAGTTTTGCATGCTCCAAGCTGACCCGTACCAGCCCCGCCCCTAAAACAGACGGCTCGAACACTCCCTCCCACGCGCTTCGCCCGGCCAAGGCGTTTGAGAGTCTCGCCCTCCTCTGCTCCCTGCTCATCATTTGGCTCGCATGCGTCTTGGAGGCTTGTTGCTCCTGATTGGATTTAATAGAGTAGTGATTCTTAAAGAATGGCCAGAATTGATAAAACTTCTGCTATGGCAGGATAACAAGGACTTCTTCATCTTCATCTTGGCGAGCTGCTGCAACGAAGAAATTTTTGAATGAGTTCGCCGTGTCTTTGTGACACCGATATAACATGTGACATGTTGAAAATTTAAAAAATTTACAGCGTTACAAGTTGATTCAACATTAAATTTGAACATATATTGATTTTTCAACCGGAAACGAGACATGTATGTAGAATTGTTGGATCCACACTCAAAACCAATTGGCAATGAGTGGGGGAGCCCAACCATATATAAGGATGGCTTAAGAGCTTCAACTGGGCGATGTGGGATAATACCACTACGCTCAACACTCCCCCTCACTTGCGAGGACCTTTGTTAACCTCGACAAGTGGGACCTCGTGCGGACCTAGTTAACCGTCACGGGCATGTTCTAAGAGTGCGGCTAAAACCCGCTCTGATACCATGTAGAATTGTTGGATCTACACTCAAAACCAATTGGCAATGAGTGGGGGAGTCCAACCATATATAAGGATGGCTTAAGAGCTTCAACTGGGCGATGTGGGATAATACCACTATGCTCAACAATTTATAACCACCATCAACCCAAAAAACACTTTGCTTCCATATCTCTGGGTTGCACTTTGTCACTTGCCAAACCTTATTCAACTTGATTCTTTTTCTAGTTCTGCAAAAGTATCAGCTATAACTATAAGTGAAAGATAAAGGTGTCATCATGATCATACTGTATCAATCAATTCAATAATCTGGGTATTGTTTT
>NQLW01000674.1:664044-680040 GCA_002312845.1 Kalanchoe fedtschenkoi | reverse complement strand
ATACATAAATGCTGATTGTCGGGTAACTCAGTGATGTTGGATGGTGTTGCAGATGACTTCGACAGATCCATCAATGAGGCCATCAAAGTTACAAAGTACGCTTCTAAAAATTCTCATTCATTTTGTTCAAGCTATCGGCTGTTACGTTCTGCTGACTTCTAATTGAACCTTTGGTTCTAAATCAGGCACGATCAACCTGTTTCCGAGCCTCATGTCAGACGGGAGGGGTTAAGGAACAGCGACGCAATTGCCAACGGAAAATGGACTGGCCCTTCACAATCTCCTGAACCCCAAGGCAACACTTTCAGCGCATTATCACCCAAGTCGATGGAGGATGAGGAGTTCGATGACGACCGAAGGATGGATTTACCAGATAGAAGGTATTATTCATTATTCGCATCTGTTTGTCAAACTAATCTTGTTCGTTTGTTTTTGAGTAGCTAGATAATTGGTATTTTTGCAGGAGGAGGCAGAGACCTCAAAGATACTCGGCAAATGAGTTTGTAGATCCGGAATCGGATAATGAGGTAGACTTCGATAGCGATGATGATATAGTTGGGGAAGCGATATATGATGAAGAATATTTGAGGTCACGTAAACAACGGAGGAGAAACCACAGCAGCTCGGAAGGAGATGATGAGTATCGAGGTGAGGAAGAAAACGCTGAAGATGAAGAAGAGGAGGAAGAAGAAGATTTCCTTAATGCCAGCGAAGAGAGCGATGACGACGACGATGAGCCACCGAGATTCAGGAAACTGCCTAGCCGATCGAGGAGGGACGCTAAGTTCAGGCCTCTGCTAGATTTCCAAACTGGCCTCAGACGAAGTAATAGGGCCACAAGGACCCGAATTAACTACCGCCAGATAGAACTCTCTGATTCAGACACGGAGCAGGCGAAATCCAAGAAACCACGCACATCAGATGCGCACTTCAATGAACCTGACAACATGGAATATTCCGGCGGAAGTCCAGGGTTTGAACCCGACAATGACCACGGCTATGATGACCAGGAAGAAGTAGAAGAAGTTGACAAAATCAACAATGACGACTCACATATGCTGCTGGAAGAAGAAAACCAGCTCCAACTGGAGCCGCAGCCTGACAAATTACCGAGCCCAGCGCAAGATGAAGCTGGCAGCGACTGTAAGCGCGGCTTCCTAGACTTGAACCAACTAGCCCCTGCAGGTCTAGACGACAGCCCAAACAGAGTAATGAACGACGACGACACTGATGACTTCTGAGCTCCACATTCCAACTGGGGAGCCCCGACGTGCCTTGTACAATTATTAGTGCCGTGGAGCCATGTTAGCCATAAATAGTTCCCCTCCATGGACGATTCTTCCCTGGCTCTGCCGACAGCTCCAACTGCCTTCAATTCACACCAGGGAGAGATAAACTCAGGTAATGAAAATCGTGTAGACTAGTTAGTCATTTTTTAGTAATGGTCCAGGCTAAAGCTGGATCTACTGGGACCTTTATAAAGCTTCATCCGATCATCATCATCGCTGTTCTATGTAGTCTCCTCAGCTAAGTTTTTAACCCCCATTGTAACCAAAGATTTCTCATCTATATGATGCTTAAGATTTCTTGTTCTCATGCAACTCTTTTCAGATGATATCCTCAGTTTCTGCACTTCTGTTTCCAACTGCTAGTCGTATTCCAAGTTTTCCAGCAAAGTAAAATATAGTATGTAAGAAGAAGCAGTAGCTATTCATGGATGTTGGTGCTGTTGTTAGACCTGAAATGCATGAAAATATTTAAAGGACAGGGAAGAAACAAGAACTTCTGTGAAACTAGACCTTGCTATAGATAACCACGGTAAGAACCTACTGTAGCCTTCCGGATAATATACAACCTACCAACCCCCATCTGATGTCAGAACTCAGATTACTTCTTCTACCAGTCACAAAACTTTCTTCTTCCGTTTCTAACCTGTCCTGTGATCTAGAATTTTTTTTCCCATTTACAATGCGGCGATCAGGAGGATGTTCTTCTTCACATGTTGCAACATTGTGGCTTGCCGTAATATTTCAGCTTCTGCCACATGCACATCATCTGCCTCGGGGACTGGTAGTGCGCTGTGTAGTAATCCTCGATGCAGCCAAACTGGCAGAATTTAAGGCTGTGCACGTACTCGACCGGTGCCGTCGTGCTGTTGAACTTCTCCACCCACATGCCCATGCTGACATCCTCCATCTTGAACAGCTGCACGGGGTTGGAAAATTTTAGATTGACAAGCAACAGACTGCGAAGTGAAAAGACCGGTGTCGGATCACTCACCCTCAACCTATATGTCTCAAACTCGGCGACAATGTATTTTGCTATATCGGGGGATATAATGTAGCCTGGCCCATTAGCGTATGGCGGGTAATCCTCTTCCGGCCATTCCTACATACAAATCCAACAAATGGATGAAAATTGACAAGCTTCACCGAGCCGTTTCTATATCAATAATAAAAAAAAAGTTAAACTGATTCCTAGACGACAAACTTCCGTAACAAACTGACATAAATGCAGTATTGATCCGACCTAAGCATTTTGAATGCAACACCTACAAGTCAAGCAAAGCGGCCGTAATAGTAAGACTGGAAAGATTTATCAATTCACATAAAGCAATGAATCTCAGGCTTTCTAAATCCAAAATCCTCTAGCGGCGGTTTATCTTATTTTACCGACATAAATGCAGTACCCCAGGCTTGGTCAAACAGCAGGAGTTAGTGCATGACAGTAATAACCTTCAAACGAGGAAAACAAAAAATTCGCCAATTTTCAAGCAGCACGCAAGTTCAAACTAAGCGCACGTTCCGAATTACTTGCCGATTTCTCCCAGTGAAACGCCAGAGTAAATTTAACGAGACTTTAAATATACCTTGTACGTCACTGCCCATTTACCATGACGGAGGGGCTTGTGGTAGTAATTTATATTGCCGATGTAGAAACTTTTGTTGCGGAGTTTCCTTGCTTCGTCAATGACTGCATCAACTCGGACAAACGTGTCATCGTCACACTTCATAATGTTTTGAGCAGACAAAGTCCGAACCTACAACACAGATCAACGGAGAATGATCAATCGATTGAATGTCTTCAAATTGAGTAGTTCATTCTAGCGGTTCAACTTACCCCGTGTTCACAGATAGCGACGGTTTTCAGAACAACAAGGTCGTAATTATCCATGTACGGGACTATCACAATATCACCAAAATACTCCGCTTCCTTCTTCAACTCCACGTTCACATCCTTCCGTGCGTGCTGGCAAAAATGTCATTTTTTAAAAGTAATATGAGACTGATAATATGAGATCCATAGTGTGGTAATGATAAGCAAATATTTGATATGTAGTGCTTACTAAAGCGACGAAAAATCGGGCCACTACGTGAGATGATTTAATTAATTTGTGCTGCATCCACGACTTCCTCACAGCCATCCGCTCAGCGAAATGGTTGCCTGCGGAGAGAATGCCAATGAACAGCTCCACGGGTTCGTCTAATATGGGAGGAGCTTTCCATCTCATCGACATTTCAAGATGCTTCTGTGGGGCGTTGCTCGGATGCGAGGTGGGTAAGGAAGCCGCGAAAAGCGAGTGAACATCCACATCCCCGTTTAACCACAGACCGGTAGCTTCTTCGAGCGCAAAGCCCTGTCCGCATTACACATAATAATAATAAGAAGAATAAACACACGCAAGATCAATCCGAAAGCTTTTAAGTATTTTACTCACTGTTCGGTAAGGGAAAGAAGAGATGTGTCTGCCGTCGACGTTGAGGTGATAACCCTCGAAACCGGCACTCAGTGTTAGGACAAACAATTTATCTTCCGCAAATGGGAACGGCCAGTCGACCGAAACCTTCTTCGTTCTACCAACTAGGCGGCTCAACCACCATGTTGATTTTGACTGCTCAGAGTGATCACTGTCATCGCGGATCCACTTCTCGCACTTCACCTGGCCATCAACTGCAACATTTCAAACAGTCATCAGTAAAAGCGAGGGACCAGCGCCACACTCCGCCACTCATAACATTTCCAACCCACAGAACTCTTTTGCTAAACCCCTGCAGATATTATTTACAATAAAAACGGGCAAGAAGAAGGATGCTTAATGAACAAGACTCAAGAGTCACTTTAGCTTATCGAAATCTTTATATCAACACGTAAATGTCGGAAGGAAACTTCAAGATCAAGAAACACTGACCCCCAGCAAGTATCAACATGTAAATGCAATCCGAAGCAACAATTACAATCGACCAACCCCGAACCAAAGCAGTTTCTAGTCATTTAAGAACAGCGCAATTTCTAGTCATTTAAAAACAGCCACTAGATTTCTTCATACCAGTTTCTTCATCAGCCTTCGATTGCCAGCCCTCGCACCTTTGAGCCGCCCCCCACTGCATTCTATAACAAGTATTCTGCTCAATCACCGGCTTCCCGCTCCAATCGCCCTTCAACCTTGGATTCAGATGCAAAATCCTCGGCGGCTCCTCCCCATCCACAGTTTCCAATCCTTGCAACTCCAACATAAACTGCGAGACCATCACTTGCTCTCCTTCCCTCACCAAAGCAATCTTTGGATCACCTTCCGAATGGGCAAACCTCGGCTTCCCTACCACAGTGATATGCGATCCTAGAGTCAGCCCACAAGGAAGCATCAGGATCTTCCCCCTTGTCAGAAACTCATCCCCAGATTGCGAAATTGAATGCGGGCATGATTCTTTAGTCAGATTCTTCGCCTTTTGAGCATCAATCTTAAATTTTCCAGATTGGATGTCATGCCACAATTTAACCCCAACTTCCCAAGCGGATTTGGCTGTCTTCTGCAACCCATCTGTATCACTGCTGTTAAACATCTTGGCATCAAAAACCAACCCGGAGACCGTCCTGTTCCCCAGAATCGAACTTTTCAACGTCTCAGCCCCCAAATTCCCAGGCGGAGAAACCCTAACCCTAAGCGTATTCCTCGACTTCCGAACCACCGAATCTTTCCGCCCACCTCCCTCCCCCGCCACCTCCAGCAACGAATTCCACGGCAATGCACCGACATCCACACCCTCTCCTCCCTCCCCCACCGCCATAACCCGATCGCCGGAATCGAACACGAGCGGCATTTCTACAGTGACCAAAACTACGTACAAGAAACCGATAAAAATCAAAGCTTGAATCGATCTTTGCCGACCCAGAGCCTCGCAAAGATCGAGCCTCCCCCTCTTCATCCCCCGACCCCGATTCCGACGAAAAGTCACCGATTTCTCGCCGGGAGAATTGAAGGGTGGTGAAACGTCGCGGTAAAGGTGCGAGCTTTGATACAGCGGGCCTGGCGAATCACCGACTTCGGTACGGACATGCGTAGCTGAAAACTAACCGATTCGGAGACGATCGTTGAGAAAATTCGATCAGAGAGGGAGGCGAAGAAGAGGAAGAGAGAGTGACCAAGATGCCTGCGTTGTTGTTGTTGTTGATGTGTTTGAGCATGTCATGTCGGTTCATAAAGGGTTTGTTTTCTGGGCATACCACGAAGAAGAATTTTCCTGTTTTTGAAATTAGTTTTGCAATTGTGCCGTGGAAACTAATTTTGGTAAAATTTATTTATTATTTATAAAATTTTCTGTAATTACTCGGTTCATTTTTTACATGTCATTAAATATAATTATATATATATTTAATAATATTCATATTGTTTTAAACATTCATTATAATTTTCTGTAATTACAGGTCATAATTTTATATATCACATATAAATATAATCTTTATTCATTATAAAATATCGTAACATCTTAAATAAATAATAATATTTTACTAATTTTAGAATTATCATTTAAATTCTCACAAAATACAACATTTATTTTGATGTCTTGAGACTTGATGAAACAAATTATGTATCTAGTTTTAGATGTATTAATGCGTTAATGATTAAGAAAATTTTGAGGTGTTGTATTTGTAACATTGTAAGCATAATTAATTCATTATGGATTATTAATTTAATAAATATATTTAAGTTTTCAAAATTATATAAATCATTTAAGTTTAGATGTTAATTCGAACTTGATTACGTCACGTATATTGTGTGTGTATAGAACTTTCTTCACATAATTATTTTTGATAGAATTAAAAAAATGATTAAGTTCATAATATATAAAATATGATTAATGATGTGTATTTTTCATAGAAATGTAGTGTGCCTCTCGCTCTTTTTCTTTTTGACATTATATAGGATAAACACAAAGAAAATACACACGCACTCCATCACTAATGTGGACTTCAACCTGATACTTTGTGAACAATAGGCAGATACTATACCACTTTTCTCTCTATTCAAATAATCCATTTTCTCTTTGTGACTTGAAATGTAGAAATATATATTAAGTGGGACATGAAACACTAGGTACTTTTACTGAGCATTAAAAGGCATCAAAAATGTAAAATGTTTTGTTTCACAGTTGTCTTCATATCATCTACAGAGTATATTGTTAGAATTTTTATATTTATATTATCAATAATATATTTAAAAAAAAATTCTGCATAGAATATGCACTCAAAATTAGATGATTAGTGAGTCAGCACATATTAAAACGGCATTAGCAGAGAATAGAGATACATAAAAAAAGAAATAGGTGACATTTTATGCATTTTATTGAGTTCTACTAAGAAGTGTTCTCTTACTATGTATTAATATATTAAGTATTTAGTGAATCGATTTTTGTTCGTTTGATTTGACTGGTATTTTAGAAATTCGATTCACATGTTATCAATTTAACATATGAATCATTCATGTCGAATCAAATATTTTATCACGATTCAAATTATCATAAATATATTTTACTGTACTATTTCTTCAATCAAATTGTAGATCATTCTTATATATATTTTTCTCTCTGTATTGTATCTCATGTTACACATGAATAAATAAAATAAATTTAAAAATAAATTACATGTTAATCATATTTATATTTTTAAAAATGTAAAAAGTGCAAAATAAAATAATATATCAAAATGATAAAGTGGGTTTTTAAGAAAGTAAATCATCGACCACCATATCATTTATTTTTTCATATCATCCAACACTTAATTTTACAAAATAATACTCAAATTATGTTTTAGGCAAACAGATAGATATGATTAGAAACTTTCCAAGCCAAAAAATCACAAAAATCAAATGATGAGGCCGCCCATGTTTGGAATGAAGGAAGACCTTAGATTATGTTGCGTGAGGTGTTGTTAGGTGACAAACAAAAGAATGTTTGGGGACTTGGAATGGAGACCTTAGATTAGATGTTGCGTGAGGTGTTGTTAGGTTATAAACAAAAGAATGCTTAAGGACATGAGATAGAGATCCGGTGCTGCGCAACGCTTTACTGCGAGCACAAAACAACGTCGTTTTGTGATATAAACGACGTCGTCGTGTGTACTGTCATTCAAAACAACGTCGTTTTATGCTCGCAGCGCACCGGATCCGTGTCCGGGGACATGACATAGTGGCCAGGTGAGCAGCGTAAATTTGATTCATCGATGGATTTGAACTTGAAGATATTCAGATTAGCAAGTTTGAAAAAGCTGATCCATCAAAAATATTACTTTGAATTGTTTCTTAACTCGTGTGGAAAAGGAATTCTTCATGCATGGTTCGAATTACACCCAAATGTAGAAAGTTTTACTCTTTGTCGAGCATGATTCAAATTAAAATTTTGACATTGATAAATAAAAGAAAGAATTGACTTATCTTAAATTTATGCAATCACGATTTAAAAGTTTACAATTTTAAATTAAAAAAATTTAAATTCAATTCGGATGTTAGACTCTATTAAAAAAGAAATGGTTTATATTAAATTATGAAACCATCATTTACAATTTCATAGACAATTATACACATTGTCAACCAACTGCACTACATGCTTGTCTTGTTTTAGTTTGAAAAATTATTAAATTAATATTAAAGATATGAGTAATTGGACTAGCGATCGAATTAATCTAAACTATCAGTTCAATGAGTAAATCGGGAATCAATTTACTATTGGTCCGATTCCAATAACTATGAAAAAAAACTATAATATAATTGTGTTAATTCAAATTCAACAATATGCTTGTTATAATAACTAGAGGTGGTGCTGATTTTTTTTAGAATAAAAAGACTCTGATAATTACTTTCTATGGTGGACAAAAAGTTGAAAAAGTATTCAATTTCTCATAGCTTACTTTTCTAGTGGCATGGCGTAGTGAAATGGGCACTGCGGACAGTGGACACAAAAGTGGGAATTGGATTCTGACTCGTAACAATCTTGACAGATGCCACAACTAAAACCTTCCCCAAAACACATCAATCCATCTTCATACATTGTGCTTACTTGTTAGTTTTATAAAATTACACATCAAATGCAACTATGACTTTATACGACCTCGGGAAGAAAGGGAAGATGTCATGTACATTAAGATGGTGTTTCTAAGACAGTTTTAAGAGGGAAATGAGAAGAAAAATAATGAAATGAACGGATTCGGAGGGGTTTGGGAATATCGAGCCTCACTTCTTTTCCTCTCAATTTGAGCGATTTTGAGGTGATTGAATGAAAAAAAAAGGTGTTCGATTTTCCTCTCAATCAAGATGCACGGCAAGGTGCGAATTCGATATGTGTAAACACAATAATTCCTTCGCACTTTTCACCACCAAATCACACATATGCTTACAACTACTAGTGCTATGTTATTTAGGTCGATTGGACTCGAGAGATCACTAGAATTGGATGACCTAGAACCAGTAGAACACGGTCAACCTACCTTCCCTGGCATGGAGGTAAGACAGTTGACGGATTAAGACAGGAAGCGATAGTGCAGTCCAAATTGTTAAGTCTAAATTATGTTCGAAGGAAATCATCTAAGTAGTTCTAGATGGATCCAGTGATCAAAGGTTACTCAAGTGTCGTTCTGTAAAACTATGTAATGAGAATCTAAATATTCTAACCTCTCTCATGTCTAAATGCTGAGTGGACAAAGTCAAGATACCCTAAACACGTACCTTCGATTCTAGGCGAACGAGGAGCTCCATTAATCCTGCATGAAGCAACTGACTTCAGCTGGATTGACCTTAGATCCGTATCCTCCGGAATCCATCCTAGAAGTCAGCAAACATATTAGCGACATTGCAGGAAACTAGAGACTGACCCTTTGGCAAGACCTCGGGTTTATACAATCATATGCTTACAACCCAAAACATGCCTTCAGACAGAAGTGGGATCTAAAAATCTAAGCTAATGCTTACACAACTTGATAGATAATAAAGCCTATTTCCGAAAGTAAAAGTTAGTCTCAATTACATGGGGGTGAAGGTGTGACCATGTCCATATCCGAGGAACAAGCCATACACTAACCTAGTTACCTTGGATATGTATTCTTCCTTTGCTGAAAGCCTGAAGCTACTGTAGTAAAGCCTGCCTAAGCTTAAATACATAGAAGGGTTCTCAAGAGATGTCATCCATGGATTCAGATTCCACAAAATTCAGGGTACAAGTTGTAACACTGATCAGAATTAGAAGTACTGAAAAAAAATAAAAACAAGGATGATAGCAGATAGCTAGGCGAGATGATGACCTCTACAATTCTGAAGAAGGGGTGGAATTGCACGGGGTTTGGCCTGCAGAAATCCTGCCCAGTTAAACTATTTATTCCAATTAAACCTTGCAGAGTCTTCAGATCTTTAATGATTTTGGCTACAGATGACATTCATGTCTGCAAATAGATAAGCGAATAACTGAAAGGCAACCCCCTAGATGAACAGATATCTGCCAATTTGACATTCAAGCCACAGAATAGTATTTGAATCCGACTTCTAGTCAGGCTGGGGAGAACCTGCAATTCACACAGGAATAAAAGTGCAGAAGGTGAGCGGAGGCTTCTCGGCTCCAGAATGACAATCTGAGTAAGTAAAAACTGAGAAGCAGTTTACACATACAAGCACTAAGCCTCATCCAGAAAAGTATACAGTAGAAAGACAACACTTACACTGCAGCCATTCAGAATATCGAGATTCTTTTAGTAGAACAGAAAGAAAAACATTTGTGATATCTCAGTTCCAGTTTAGATAATCTGAGTAGTGAATTTAACTGTAATGCCATCTATCACATTCCAGTCTGCCTGAAAAGCTTTTATTAGCACCTCAACGGGAATTTACTGGTTTAAAGTAAATAGGGTTCTGGGCATGACAGCGGAACCAGGCAACTGGCTATTGAAAGCCGTAATAGCTAGAACAATGCCTTTCCAACATTCATCTGGAAATGCACATGCCCTCATGGAACTACAAACACATCACCAGAAGTAGACACTAGGGAGTAATATAGTAATAAATATGCTTGATGAGGGATTTTCCTCATTGTTTCTTTGTCTGAAGGCCATGTACATCATCCAGACTTTCAGAGAAACCCTCTTCAGCCTTATTTTTTTTTTAAGTGAGACCTAATTGCTGCCTCCAGAAGAAAAATAACTCATTGTAAGAAGAGAAAAAGTTTGTGATTGTGTAGGTAACTTACCTATGACTCGACAATGAAGCCTCCAACATTAACTCTTAATTCAGAGATAAAATACAAAAAAAAAGAAAGGGGAAAGCACAAGAAAACTGTTGAGCTCAAATGGCTACATATTGCACTTCCGTAAGCTGACTAAATCTTTAGACATGCACCAACTTATTTAAATAGAAAACCCATCGATAATCCAATTTTTGCAAATTTTCAGTAAAAAAACGTCAGTTGGCACACTTGTTATGTTGATAAGTCGCGAGCGCTCAATAAACACAAGTATCATATTGAAAGAGCACGATAAAATGTGCTTAACAAAAAGAAGTTAACGTCTGTTTGCAGCATCAGGCGCCTACCACTCTAAAAAACTGTAGGAGCCTGATACGTGTTTTTGGTTCAGCCTGGTTGAGCCTCCAATTTATTACTTCATTCTGGTGAAAATTATAAATCAGTAAATCAGGATGAGGTAGAAATGATCATATTCTGGGGACACAAGTGATAAAAAATAGTAGATAGTACCTCTGCTTGGCAGCTTGGCTGATGGGAATTACGCCAGTTGGACATACAAGAGCATCTATAGGGATATCATGGGGGGGTGACCGCAATTTCACCCTCCTCCAGTATTTGAGCAGTATATGATAAAGCAACTGATAAACATTCCATTTTTACAATTAGGACCGTATGATTGTCTGATATAAAATTCATCGAATGGACAACATATTTAGCCTCAACAAAAAAAAACAAACAAAGAGACACATACCTAAGAGAGGTTGTTCCCAGTGTCGCTCTCTTGCAAGCTTTTGGTAGCTCAGGAGGAAGGTATCATAATAGCTAGTACCAAGAATGTCATCAAGTACATATATAAATTAGATAACTAGTGAAGGATAAAACATAGGCTTGATACCAAAGACCTATACTGCACAGAAACAAGGGCCAGCACATGTTTAACTCTTTGTTCATGAGGTGGTCAAATTATAGTGAATGTTAGTTCCCCTCAACATTTGTAGAGCCAGTACAACTCCATGTGTGTAATTTGAACTCAACTAAAGCATTAAACCTACCCGCCGCCACGACCTAATCGCCTTCCAGTTCTATCAAATGCAAGGCCTGGGAAATGAATGAATGTATCATATAACTGGTTCGTTGAGCTCACAACCACTTTTCAGATTTCAGCTGATAATACCTGGCAATATAAGCAAATCAATTGGATCATTTGCCAGCAAAACTGCACCCACAAAACAATTTCAGTCTCAACAGAAACTTATGTTTATATCTTTACAGTCCAGATAGTGCAGTGTATAGCGCGCATGTGACTTAACAGAAGAAAACGCACCTGTAACATAACCCAATTTTATCAATAAGCAAGATGTGTTAAGCGACAAAAATTAAAAAGTAAAGCATGCGAGGACATAGAAGCCAAGAAAATGTATTACCATCTTCACACTGACTTCCTTTGGCATCAACTAGCGCAGGCTCCAGAATGTCCATAGAATTTGCAACTAAATCATCCACACCGGTGATGTGAAGCATCCTCATATGGCTGTTCTTGTCCTCGATGCGTGGAACATACAGCTTCTTTCTAGTGTGGCCATGACTATCTTGAACTAAAATCGAACTGATCAGAACAAAAAAACATTCATCTAATCACCCCCAAACAGCATGGCATGCATCACATACACTCAAAATCAACAAACCCTTCAATCTCAACCATCAATTACCCCACCATCACAAACAAACGTCAACTAAGCATCACAATTACCAAATTGTTTAATAATGTAAATAAGAAATCCATAACCTAGTTGATCACAAGACAAAATATAGTTCAAAATCAAATATAAGAAATAAGATATGCTAGGGTTTTGGGACCAACCTGCAGCCCCATTCTGCAGAATCTCGGCCAGTATCGCCGAAGTATCCACCTCACGCAAGGCACTGCAGCTGATGTAAGCGCACAATCCCGTGCAGGACTTGAACCACGGAGCTCCCACGACCACGTCCCGAATCTCCTTATCTAAAAATCGCACCACGAACTTATTAATCAACTCCACAAGCACCCAAATCCAACTGAAATTTCAACCAATCCCAATCCATAATGTACCTTGTTGAGCTCTGATTTCCGGATCCATGGCCTTCAGGATCTTCCTGACCTTGCTCCTCAAGATCCTCTTCCGCTTGAAAACCGCATCCACGTCTGGTATGATCCGCAGCTCCTCCGGCTGCTGGATGCTGGCGCTGCGGCTGTCCATGGATGCGAAGGCTCGGATGACGTCAGATGTGTTGCGGCGGAGGAGATATGGAAATTTGCACCGGTGGAGGAGAATCATTGGCGCTGTGAAACCGCCGGAGGATTTTATTTATCACCACCGCATGTGGCTCCTGTTTCTAAGGGAATTCGATTATATATATTTCGCATAAACGACAACGTTTGAGTGGTTTTTATTTTTCTCACTCATTTCACTTCTCGTCCCTCGCGGTTGAAAGTTGAAGAACTCCCGCGCTCAATTTTGAAGTATATGTTTGGTTTAAGAAAAAAAAAAAACTTTAATTCAATAAAAAAATCTTGTGACCCTTCATACATTTCCACAAGAATCAAACATAAGCTTAAGATTTTTTCACCCACTTTTTTCGTTTGTTTTTATTAATGTTTGTTCTTGATCGTCTGTTGTTGTTGTGTTTTATAAATTTGATAAGCTAATGTTTTAGCTCAAGAATCAAACATTCCTTGTACTATTTGGTTCAAACAACAAAACAAAGACATTTTGAAAAAAATCTGTCAGCTTTGGTCGCCTTAATAGTGAAGCTGTAGAAACTTTTATTTTTTTAAATATTTATTTTTAAACTCTACATTTTAATAAATTAATTATTCTACTGTCCAACGCTTTTTTAGAACACTACGGAATAGGTAGACAAGCTCCAAAGCTAATTACTTTTCTAAAAAAGTGAGAGCACAAAGCTTGTGGCACATCACACATAAGTAACCACTGCTAGAAATGCTAAGCACCAAAAATAAATGCAGCAAAAGAAAAGAGAGGAACTTGAAGAGATTTCAAACTTTTATTTCCAAAAGCAGACGAGCATTTACATATCTGAACGAACTGAAGAGGATACAAGAAGGTGATTATTTAGAGACAAATTGGCGAAGCGATATGATCTGATCCCAGGATGTACGCCAACAAATGGGCAGTAGGATAAATGAGGTGGGGATAAACTGACCTTAAGCAACTGAGATGTAGCTGTCCTTGGTGGTTAAGCCTGGCGTAGTCTGCAAAGCTCGATATGGGGAGGTCTGACTGTAACTGGACAAGGACAGGGAGAGGTTGAGTGAGTAGTTGGCTGGAGAAGATGAGTTTGGAGAGGGGACTGATTGGAGAGCTGGTGGAGGCGATGGATGGATCAGCAGCGGATGTTGAGTGAGGACTGAGCTTGGATCAACGAGTGGCTGGACAACAGCGTTGGGGGAATTGGTAGCGGGCGAGTGTATCTGAGAGGACGCACTGTCTCGGAGAGTGGCTTCACATAGTTCTTCTGTTGGTTGGCCGGAGACCTACGCGCCACAAAATAGGAAATCTAAGATTAGCGAATTGTTGCAAAGCAATCAGAAAAGTTTAGCAAATGCAAAGCTCATGCGGAACTCAAGATCGAAACTATACAAGTATGTTTCAAGACATAAAAATCCCTATGCAAATATTTACGCTAGTACTAATAGTATGTTTGGTTTAGGAAAATTTGGTGGAAATAAAATTTTAAGGGGAAATGAGAAGAAAATGGAATCTTTTTAAAGAATTCCAAATAATTTTCACTAGTTTGGTTTCATAAGAAAAATCTCTAGAAGGTATCCATTTCATTTTCCATAATCATGTAAAATGTGTTCAAACGTTGAACTTAATCGGATACCTTAAACTTGATTGAAGGAGCGGTTATATGCTTCAAATACATTGAATTTGATTGGATTGTATCGGATTGGTTGGTTAAAAGTAAGAATCATATTTTCCACCAAACACTGAATTTTACCAATTTCCCTCAAATTTTCCTTTCCACCATATTTTTCTAAAGAAATTAAGGAGAAAAGAAAAACGGAAGGGAAAGTGAATTCTTCATGGAATCCATCCCTTTTTTTTTTTGGGTTAGGGGTGTAAAGTGTATGGGAAAGTGCTCAATCACTCTTTGTTTTGTTAAAATTTTCCATCTCATTTCCATCTAATTTTCACTCCTCTAAACTTCTCTAAACCATACAAGGAATTCCTTCTCATATTCTCTCAAAATTTTCCTTCCCTCAAATTTTCTCAAACAAAACAGAAAGATGGACTGATGTTGGATTCTAAATCTATGCATGGGCTCGAAACAAGACATAATAATAATCCAATCAGTTGATCGACCACGGCGAATCTGTAGGATCTTCATCAACAAATTTACTAGATGGATTGAGTGACATACCGTCTCGGCTGTGATATCGAAGAGGCTGGTGCGGCGCCTGTGCTTGACTGTATTGTGTCTAAGAAAGTACTTCTGGGCGTGTGACGCCACTTGAGTCGGGGTGCGAGACTTCACGAAATTCTTCGAGATTCCCCTCCAGTCACCCTTTCCAACCTTCTTCAGACCCGTCAAGAAGCACTTGTGCTCCTCCTCAGACCATGGCGTTCCTGCACATATAAATCCCACATAACAAACATCCCAACAATATACAAAACTCACAATCATAATCATAACTTTGTGTGAAAAATTTCAAACTTTTTTCAGACCCAGTTTCTAAAATCAACAAACCGATCCCCATAAATAATCAACGATGAAACTTCATGAAAAATCTGACCAAATCTGACAATAATGTCAAGACTTAACCTTCTCACAACCACAGAATTTAACCCCAAATCACAGATTAAGAACTCAATTTCATCATTACAATCTAACATCAGAATTTATAAACACAACAACAGACTATCAAAAATCAAAGATTAATGGAAACAAATGAAACAGAAATTCTTGTGTACAAAATCATAATCACAATTTTGTGTACAAAATTCAAAGAACTTTCAGACTCAGTTTCCAAAAACAACAAACCAATTCCCACAAATCATCAAAGATGAAACTTGATGAAAAACCTGACCAATTTTGGATATTTCTTCAAATTTAGCCCCTTTTCTTCGTTCCTTAACAATTCAACCTATCCGATTCGTTTTATTTCCAACCTACCGTTTTCACAGTTAACAACACAGGGCATCTTCGCTGATTCTAACTGACTTTGTTAAACACGAACTTCGCTGTTCAAATTTAGCTTCTTTGCTTCATTACATAATACCCACCATCATCGACCGCGAAGATACACAAGAACACACTATTCATAACTACAGATTCACTAAGGAAAGTTCGGCTAAGTTCATGATTAACAAAGTTGTCAGTTAACAACCGCGAGCGAAGATATGTCCTATCTTCGCGGTTGTTAACTGCGAAGAGGGTAGATTGAAAGCAAAACTAATCGGGCATGAAGAATTGATAAACAACTAAGAAAAGAGAC
>NQLW01000674.1:639254-662678 GCA_002312845.1 Kalanchoe fedtschenkoi | reverse complement strand
TGTCCTTAATCACAACGCTAATCTCAATTAGGAAAAGATAACATTGTTTTTGCCTCTAGGGTTTGGTTACAGCTTAGGTTCGTGATTAGAGATTAAGCTCAATTAACTATAGTGGTTATTGTGAGTGTGGCATCATTTTCAGGAAGTGTTGATTGATGATTCGGAATTGAATTAGGGGAAAAATTCAAAAGGGGCCTTGAATTATCACCGCTTACCCAATTGCGGTCAGAACTACCACGATTTCCAAAAAGGGTGCGATGAAAAAAAAATTAAACTAATTTTCTAAAATAAAATTTACCATTACATTCATAACCTAATATTATTACAAGACTTAGATTTGTGTGCAAAAATTACATCGTTTAGTTATCAAAATAAATTATACCATTTGCGCACATAAAGAAAACGACGTCTTTTGATAACCAAATGACGTAATCTTCGCACACAAATTTAAGTCTTATAATAATATTAGGTTAGGAATGTAATGGTAAATTTTATTTTAGAAAATCAGTTTAATTTTTTTTTCATCGCACCCTTTTTGGAAATCGTGGTAGTTCTGACCGCAATTGGGTAAGCGGTGATAGTTCAGGGCCCCTTTTGGGTTTTTCCCCTTGAATTTATGCACTACTAAGCACACTTTATGCTAGTTGATTTTGTTATAATGGATGACGATTTTGCCTCTACAACTTTGGGTAAGGGTGAGATGATAGAATATTTGGATTCGGGTTATCGTGCTAATCATCCACGATTAGACTTTGATACTCTCAATTTGATCGAAAAAAGTTTAAATCAAATTGAATCAATCAGTTCCATTTGATAAAACGCAATCCAAAACCCGTGCGTATATACTCTCAATCTGATTTTGTCATGATAGAGGACTAATGCCCCTACAACTTTGGGTAAGGGTGAGATGATAGAATAATCAGATTCGAGTTATCGTGTTAATCGTCCATGATTGGACT
Source organism: Kalanchoe fedtschenkoi (assembly GCA_002312845.1). Classification (NCBI taxonomy): domain Eukaryota; kingdom Viridiplantae; phylum Streptophyta; class Magnoliopsida; order Saxifragales; family Crassulaceae; genus Kalanchoe; species Kalanchoe fedtschenkoi. The sequence goes on along the minus strand of NQLW01000674.1, from coordinate 661,719 downwards.
TTGATATTTCCAATTTAATTGAAAAAGCTTAAAATCAAACTAAATCAATCAGTTCTATTAGATGAGACCGTAGAATTTGTCGGATCCACACTCAAAATCAATTGGCAATGAGTGGGGGAGCCCAACCATATATAAGGATCGCTTAAGAGCTTCCACTGGGCGATGTGGGATAATACCACTATGCTCAACACTCCCCCTAACTTGCGAGGACCTTTGTTAACCTCGACAAGTGGGACCTCGTGCGGACCTAGTTAACTGTCACTGACATGTTCTAAGAGTGCGACCAAAACCCGCTCTGATACCATGTAGAATTTGTCGGATCCACACTATACCATTGTTACAGCCCCGACTCCTTACTGTCGATATTGTCCCACACTTAGTCACCCCGTTCGGCGGTGGGTTTTACCTCAAAAGGCCTCGACACTAAGTAAGGAGTCTTAGCCCTTCATAAGGAAGCTAAGGATCCCCCACCCAGCCGATGTGGGATGTAACATTCCACCCCCTTTACAGGGCAGCCGTCCTCGGCGACGTGCCTCATTCGGCGATCTGGCCGGAACTCTGTCGGATTAGGTGGTCGGCTCTGATACCATGTAGAATTATCGGATCCACACTCAAAACCAATTGACAAATGAGTGGGGGAGCCCAACTGTATATAAGGATCAATTTAGAGCCTTCACTGGGCGATGTGGGATAATACCACTTAATATGCTCAACAGAGACACTACTCAAAATTCGTGTAGTTACACTTCTCGTTATTTGATGAAATTTATGTTTAACAAGTGACATTCAAAATCGAAATTGGAACCAGTTAGATCCCGAATCTCATAGATTAACCATAAACCAGTTCGGTGACTATCGACGACAACAGGATTCGAGTCTAATTAAATTAAAATTGAACCACACATATATCATCCATTGCACACATATTTGTCTACTAGATGGATGTATTATTAGGCAAAATTTTAAAAATTGAACCCACATGAAATAAAACCGAATAAATGGAAGAAATTAAATTAAGCCGAAATTAACTGAACTATCTCCATCTAAGCGATGCAAAAAAAAAAAATCAACTTAAGTTTTTCAGTTTTTTCTATTATGTCCAGGGGTAGCATACTCCCTCTATCTTGATAGTGAAATCATACTCACTGCGGATCAATTCACCCACAACGCACCTCCAGTGTATTTAAGAGTAAATACGACACCAACAAAATAAAAATCTAAAAATTCGGATTGTTAGACGACACCTAAGACCACTAAACCAACATTTTATTAGTTCCAAATGTCTTTTCAATCCATGTTGTTGGAATCACTTTTTCAAAGGATGTTTCTAATTCTAATTGCATAGTGACTTTAGTAGAAATGTGTAGGAAATTTTATATATGAGACAGGACAACCTTAGTGAAGAGGACAAGACGCACTCGATCATAGGTCGAACTAATGCTCTGATCCATTACTAAAGTTAATGCAAACTACCAGCGAAGATGACCACAGCCAAGACTTAAACCTGAAACAGTTGGTTACCAACCGGCCGGACCAGGCTGCCGTAACTTGGCCAAGATGCACATAACCAAACTGCGAACAAGTTATATTACTGTCAGGTTTCGTGGCCGTGCAAAATTGGGCAAGGAGGGAGGATCATCCGACCTATTTAGAAACGGCCCCACTTCTAAATTTACACGCTTTCTACGAAAACGAAGCAAATCTGCACTTACAAAATCGAAATTCGTGTCAGCGTCAGCTTTCATCTCCTTGGGAGGCTGCACGTACTTGTGGCACTAGTATCGGTCAGGACAAGAGCACTGTTCACCTGCTGGCTCCAAACAAGGATGACTGAAGTTTCGAGATGAATGTCACTGAGCTGCGCTCGGTCTTATCTGGCACAGAGATCTTTTTATAGCGACTCATCGCTCTTGAAGACCGCTGAGAGTTGAGAAATGATGATTGGGATTTTCATAGCTGTTCTTAAACGGTACTTGTGGTTAGTTGGGTTCTAGCCGAGTCGTTCATACTGGAGCGGCTTGAAAATTGACTGCCGTTAAGATTGCTGCTTGGGCTTTTGGTTTCCGGCGAAGGGAAAGGGTAGTTACTCAAACCAATCATATCACCCTTTTTCGATCCTTCTGAGAGTATTTTCTTCAGCTGAGTCTGATGGCAGACGATGCGGCCCTTGTTCCACCCAGGGAAACTGAACGACGATGATATGTTCTCCAGGTACGAATAAGCCGCCTTGGCAATAGGTGAATCTCTCGCGACTGAACTTTTCTCCATTATCCCGCGCCTGCTCAGCCACCAGTGAGGAAAAAAAAAAGATGAGCAACGAAATTCATCTAAAAAATCCAAGCTTGAATTTAGAAATGGAATAAGCTCACGAGAAAAAAAAACAACCCAACATCACCGATTGCCTGAAATTATGAATCATAATTTTTTGGAAAAAGTATGAAAACATAATCTACTATCACTGGTTGCAAATTTAAGGGTGTTACTACCTCAAATTTGTAATTTTGGGTATTTCTCATTTTGGCAATCATGTGTAATTATATGATTTATAATTTTACCCAATACTAACTCTTACAATTTTCAAACCTACCCCTAATCCTAATTACAAATCTCATTTTTTGTATTTGTTTATGTAAATCAAACTGTTATCTTATGTGATTAAGATTAGGGGTAGGTTTGAAAATTATAAATGTCAGATTCGGGTAAAATTACAAATCATTTAATTACACATGAGGACCAAAATGAGAATTACTTCAAATTACAAATTCGAGGTAGTAACGCCCTTAAATTTGCAACTGACGGTATTCTGTTTTTTTTTTTTTACTTTTCGATATTCTTGTCTTTACAAAATAAAAGCTTAATCAAATAAAAACTATACAGACAACACTTCACAGAAAATGGGGAAAATATACCAAAAGTTTTAGGGCTTACACAACAATCACGGCTGCAATTTGTGGGAGATCGTCTCCAGATCGGAAAGTTTTGTAAATTTCGTTGAGCCAGACTGATATAGCCGTGTACGCACCGCCTTCCCACATCCTGCGGAAAGATAACCACGAGAAGCCTCTGCGTTAAAATGTTTATAACGAAACTCATTTGTTTATTTACTTATTTATTTCAGTCTACTGTTATGATACCTGTGTACGTCAACAGACCAGACGAGCTTGCTTTTACGGAAAAGTTCCGGAAAGAGTCCTCTCTTGGTTGCTTCGCCGAGCAACCTCGCAGCGCGCTGCCTCTGGCCCAGCCACCAAAGGGCTTCTAGTAAGGCGTTGTAGAACCTCACCCCCAATCCGCACCCCTCGGAATTTAGCTTATCAAAGACGTACTCGACCATCTGCCAGTTGGATTCATCGTCGTAGTCACCTTTGATCATGCGCCCGATCACCTGGTGGATGTTGGACGCCTTGCTTGTCAGCATCTCATCCAAAATCACGTAAACATCGTCCCACCTGAGACAAAGACACACATGTAAAATAGGCCAACAGCAAGGTTGTCTTGACAATTGAAACCAACAAATGCCTTTTCGCTACGACTATACCAATAAGAAACTTGATTTTTATTTTCACGAAACTATAAAAATGGACCCACCTGTCGCCTTTCGCATAGGTCGCCAGCATCATGCAGTAGCACATAACGCTAGGCAATACTCCTAAAGCCTTAATTTCCTGGAACTGCTCCTTACTCTCATCAACGAGCCCCGCAAAGCAGTAAACACTTAAGACCGCCTCGAGAGTCCTCTCATCCGGATCGCATCTGACCTTCTCCATATCAACGTAGGTCCTCACAGCGTCCTCGAACTGGCCGCCTTGTCGATAGGCCTCAATCAACCCGTTGAACGTGTCCCTATTTCGCGTAACACCAGACTCCTCCATTCGGCTCAAGATAGCTTCCGCCTCCTTGAACAGCCCTCCCCTGGCAAACGTGTGGATCATAGAGTTGTATGTTTGAACGGTCGCCGAGCTTCCAACTTCACTCATCGTGTTAAAAGCAACGATGGTTTCCTCGTACAACGCAGCCTGTCCGTAAGCTTCAATAGCTCCGGTGTAAACCTTCGTACTCGGGACAACGCCATTCTTATTCATGTGAAGAAGAATATTCTTCGCATCCTCGTAAAGTCCTCCTTTCCCACACGCGAATATCAACCCCTCGTAAGTCTCCATATTCGGCTCCACGTTTTCCTCCACCATATCGTGAAACAACGTCACAACTTCCTTGAAATAGCCACCCTCGCCGAAAACCTGTATGAGTATGTTGTAAGTTTCCGCATCCGGCTCGGTGTTGCTGACTTTCATCTCGAGAAACAGCTCCCGGACATCGTCGTACCTTCCGTGCCTTCCGTACAAATGCAGCAAAATACTGTACGTAGACGCATTTGGTCCGCACCCCGCGCCTTGCATCTGCCGAAACACGCTCATCGCTTCCTTGATAGACCCAGCTTCCGCGTGCGCCTCTAGTAATATATTGTACGACGATATGTCAGGTAAATTCCCCTCCGACTCCATGTCCTTCAACAGCTCTGAAACCTTACGCAACATCCCCAGCTTTTCGAACGTCTTCACAAGATAAGTATAAGTGGTGATATCGGGAACAATCCCGCCTTCGTTCATTGTTCTGAACACCATCTCAGCCTCGTCTCCTAACCCTCGATTAGCGCAGGCGCTGAGCAAAGTGTTGTAGGTGACGAGATCAGGCTGTATGCCCTCGTGCCTCATTTCCGCAAACAAGCCCAGCAGCCCCTCCCAGTCCAAGCCGCCTCTCGCGCAAGAATTGATCACGGTGTTATATGTCAAAATGCTCGGGAGAATCTTCTCCTTCTTCATCCTCTCGAGCAGCTCCAACGAAACCTCGTACTGCCCATTTCTCCCATACGCGTTGATCAAAGCAGTGTAGGAAAACACGGTCCTGGCCACGCTGTGGGCTGGCATTTCGTCGAATATCTCCTGGCACTTATCCAGCAGCCCATCCCTGCCCAAAACTCCGATCATTATCGTGTAGATATGCTCGTTCGGCTTGCACCAGATCTGCCTCTGCATGTACTTGAACAGCCTGAGCGACCGCTGCCAGTCCCCGCGCGCGGCGAACTCCTTGAACACGAACGCGAAATCGTTCAGCGACAGCTTGTTCTTGAACACGTCGAGGCAGCGGGCGATGCTGCCTCTGGGCGGCAAGCTGCTGAGCTTGTTGATCAGCGTCTCGACGTCGTAGCTGTACTTGCCTTTCTCGACCGTGACCGACGGGTTCCCGAGGATAAGCTCCCTCGGCTTCGCCCGCACGCGCACGCTGCCGGCAGCCAACAGCACTCTCCGGTTCCCGAACAGTTTAGGCGTTTGGGAGGGAAGCGTAAGCTGGTTCCGATTCGGATTCCGGCATCTGTTGACGCTGCTCGAGTGTACGTAAATCGACGATGCGGAGCAACACGGCGAAGTCGTCATCTTCGATTTCCGCCAGGTCGCATCAGTTTGTTATGAATTCAGCGGAGTTCGCAGGTTAGCGGAAGTCGGGGTTGTCGGATTTCGATTGTTTGAGGATTTTTGTAGCTCGGATTTTTGCTGGAGTTGCAGAAAAGAGTGAAATTAGGGAAGTCGGCGGAGGTTGGGGTTGCAGGCGATTGAATGCCACGTGTAGCTTTTTGTGGATAATGGGACGAGTTAATGGGCTAAAATGGGCCGAGTTCCGAAGCCCAAACTGTGTGTATTTCAGTTGGGCTTTTGGTTGAAGCAGCCCGTTGGAAGCTATAACGTTTGACTTTGACCGTCTACGTGGGACCACTTGTATGGCGCGCTTCTGAAACGAAATGAAAACAAGGCAGACAAGACATCAAACTCACAACAGTCACAAACTTTGGGCTTAAATTGTAATATTATTAATTACAAATTATTTTGAATGTTTTTTTATTTATTATTTACATTTATAATTAAAATTTGAACAAAAATATTGAAAATGTAGATTTTAAGTAGTGATAATATATGAATATTATCCACATATATATATAATTTGATGTGAACATTTTGGGGCAACTGTTTATCATAATATTTTATGTGAATATAATAAATTTATCATATTCAAATAATTAAAATATTAAAAATTTATGATCTGGGGAGTAGCGAAAATTAATGCAACTCTTACCGACATGATGGGAACAATCTAACTAAACTAATACCTGAAGGACTAAAATATTATACAACCAAACCGTCACAAAACCGAAACTTAAATTCAATGTTCTAAAAAGAATTAGATGGTTCACGGTGTTCATAACATTTAGTGATTAATTGAACAGATGAGATTAATTAAAATAATTAATTGAAATTATATATATTAATAATAAATTTAATAATAAATTATGAATATATATATTTAAAAATTATTATTTTCATAAAAAATTAAATGTTGAATAATTAATCAATTGACGATGAAACACTACTTAAATCAAGCATCGTAGCAGGATAACCTCGAAAATAACTACGACCTTGAGGGGTAAAATCGTAACTGAGCAGATGCTTTTCAGTTCCTAACAGACAGGTTTTTCGAGAAGACATCAAAATCACAACAGCAAACCTTTGAAACAAAGCACAGCGCAGTTTCATAATCGCTGCGGGAAAATCGGAGCACGACCAGCTGCGGTGATCGGAGCTGGGAATGGCGGACTCCGAGGTACGATTACCGAGTCCCCGACTCCTCTGTCTGGTTAATTCTAGTGCCTTTTTCACCAACTAACTGTCTGTTTGTCTGCTTCATCTGGTTCGGCGGTTTTGAGGTGAATGGGTTCGGTTTTGGGGTCAGGAGTGAGATCGGAGTCGTGTCGTATGATTTCGAGTTTGTTTTTTTTGATGTGGCTGGTTGGTGTTGACAGAAGCTGACGGCGCTGAAGAAGGCGTATGCGGAGATAATTCTGAACACGGCGAAAGAGGCGGCTGTGAGAGTGATGGCGGCGGAGAGGAGGGCTTTCAGGTTCCAGAGGGAGCTCGCTGATGCAAAGGAGGAAGCTTTGCGTGTGATGGTTAGGTTGAAGCAGATGATGGATTCTAGGGTAATGTGCTCATTTTCACTTGTGTCTGCCATTTCGGATCTTTTAAGGTTGTCTTTTTTGCTTGCTGGTTCTTTTCCTTCATGTCTTTCTTGGCCTTTTGTTTTTGAATTTGAGTAAAGATTGAGTTGAGGTGTTGAGCTCCCGCTCCCTTATCGTCTCACTATGCGCCTTTTTTTGTTCTGAGGTTAATGTTGTCTCTGTAAAGAAAGACTTGTTATTCTGAACTGCATTGATTTTCAAGTTGATTTGAAGAGGAGAGATGCTCGATCAAAGGCACCATTTTTTTGTTAGTAGAAGAGTGCAATTTCTTTTAAAGGTGCGACTTTTGTCTTAGCAGCTGAAGCCGCCACTTTCTTTGGAATCGCCTTACTTCTTTTTTCTTGTTACAAGTTACTGCAGAAGCTGAGTTTTTAATGGTTAGACGGTTAATCTATTACTCCCTCCGTCCACTATAGTAGTCGTTCAAGGTTAAATTGAGTGGATTAATGTTGAATAAATTTAATAGGTTTGCATTTAGTGTATTTTTTAAATTTCGTATAAAATGTGGTGTATTATTACTGATGTAGAACGATTTCTTTGTGAATTATGATGATTGAAGTAATTAATTTCTTACATTTTGAGATAGATGATAGTATTAAATGTGCATTGAAGTTGTTATGTGACAAGCGAAAATGGACAACTAGGTGTTAGTTAAAGTAACAAGTAAAACAGGATAGAGAGAGTAACTGATAGTCTCATATGGTACTGTAGTAGCTCTGGATTAGATGGATTCGGTTATTGTTCTTAACTCTATTTAGTTTGAGTAGGAATTTGCTTGGGCTAGTGCATTTTGAATTTCGGTGTTGGTTTCAAGTGGCATTTACTATTCCAGAAACCGGCAAGACTGATTTTGAATACTTTCCTTTAGTATCTAATTTGATCTTCTACTTTGTTTTTACCCTTTGTTGCTTGCTCATTGCCGGTGTGCTATATTTTGATTCCTTTTTAGCTTGCGATTAATGCTGTATGATGTTGCGAGACTTGGTTAAAAACTTATACTAACTCATAGGTGTGGTATTTCGGATATCTTTTTTATCGAGCAGATTTATGAGGCAGATTTAGTGGCGTCAAGTCAGCGGAGTAAAATAGAAGAGCTTGAAGCCCAGTTGCACGAAGCTGAGGATATCGTCAAGGATCTTAGAGAAGAACTTTCTTTAGTGAGGGATGAGCTTGATTCCCGACGAATGAGTGAACGACAAGCTAATCATATTTTTGTTAGCCGTGGGCGAGAAGAAGAATGGAAAGGAGTAGCTCCATCTGTATCCTACGGTTTTCAAACCTCAAGCTCACAAACGGGACATTTGGCAACAGCCGAACTGGGGAACTTATCTGATCAGAGATTCGGTCTAAGTTTAAGAGATGATTGTTTTGATATACTGCAAGTTGGTAACTCTGTTGTGGCTCGTGAGGTGAAGGAGCATGAGTTAATCAGGAGCGTATCTCCTCAAAGAACTCGTGCGCTTAACAATGAAGATTTGAGCATTAGCGGCGACCTTCTTGAGAAAGGTCAGACTGTGAAGGGTGATTCAAGTGTTCAAGAAAATGGCGAAGATAGCGGAAAGCGTCTTTGCGTCTCTGAAAGGAGGTCAAATGCTCGAACAGGGAAGAATAAGAAAAGTATCGTGAAGATGTATCTGTCGAGTAATCAAAGAGCTCGTAATCTGAGATTCAAGAAGACTAGCGCTCCTTCATCTTGCAAAAGATGGCAGAATTTGGCCAAGAAAGTCTTGAAGTCTCTCAAAGAAACCGGCCTCGCAACCTTCAAAAAATCCCCGACCTCAGTAATCGTTCATTCGGAAGAAACTTGTTCCGCTGCGAGAGAATCTGAAGCTCAATTGGATCTCGGGCAGCAGTACTGTATTCCAAAGTGGCCCCCTGGTACTGCTAAATTACGCTCCAACACTGGATTGAAAGAGTCAATTCAGTCAACGCCAGTAAACGACAAGTCAAAGGTGGACAAGACGTCGACTGGAGAGGAAAACGGATCAGCTGAAAGTTCTGTCACTTGTGTTGACGTGGAGACAACTCATGTACCATCTCACGCAACTGTGGAGGATCACGATGAATTGGCTGACAATGAAGCATTTCAACCAAAACATGACAAGTCTATACTTATGTTTCAGCGTAAGAGGAAGAAGGAATCTATGGGCAGTGCGGATGAGAGCGGCGATGTTGAAGTAGTCAACGTGTCTTCAGACCGAGACACTGCGGTCACACCAACTAATCAAGAGTTTGATGGCCCTAACATCTGCAGTGCATCATCTCGGCGGAGTGATGATAAGGAAGATACTCTCAAAGAGTTCAAGAGGTCGTTGAAGAGAATGAAAGTTGACCAGCAAGAGTTAAAGAGAACTATGAAGAGGGTGGATGTGGTGAAACCGACTGATACGAAGCCTGCGGCCATTGGCATTGTGCCTAGAGCATCTCAGGACAGTCGCCGTCTGGCACTGGTTGCTCGTCAGGTCAGTGACACCTTTTGCATCCCTTTTCATTTATTGACCTTTTTATCTCGCTCCAAGTAATCTTCTTCGTGATAGGTTTGCTGTCTTGCTCCTCACTGTTTCATTTTTATCCATGCTGCATATCTATCGAAAAAATGCTGTCTAAATCATGCCATTTTCCCGGCATAAACATGATAATACAAATATGTGACATATAGTTTGCTGAATGCATTATTCAAGAGAAAAAATGAATTTATGGAGAGTGGTGAAAGATTGCATGATTCTTCGTTCCCTATCGTTTGTGCATCTTCCCTTGATTTTTTTTCATATTACCCTATCTGCAATTCACAACTGCGAAAATCACACGTGTGTGCATGGAGTTTCGCATTTCGGATCGCGAAGAGCATATAGGTTTTTGCACATGTGAACTGCGAAAATCAGGCGTCGAGAAGAATGAAGAGTGGGAAGGTGATCTGAGATTTTTAGATTTCAATTTTCGCAGTTCAGATCTGCGAAAAACCGTAAGAATATCACGGGTTCCAGCTGCACACATGTGATTTTTGCAGTTCCGAAGTGTGAAAATTATACACATTTTCGCAGTTCCGAAAGGCGAAAATTGCAGCTCATTATCATAACATAAGTATCTTGTGCTAACATAAGTATTTTTTCACTTGGATATCGCTGTATCTTCATTAATTGATTGTAGAAATTCATCGATAGCCATGTTCAATTTATCATACGCGTACGATCCTGATCTTGCTGGCTGTTGAACCTTGTATTGCATTTTCTCGCGTCATACGTATTTGCTGACTACTGTAGCTGACTTCTGCGCAGCTCCTTTCGTTGTCGGAGAAGAAATGGTGGGATTAAAAGGCGGCTTCTTTTTCTCTGCTCGCTGTATGATTCCATTGGCAAGGGAAACTCCTGAAAGACAGCCTCTATTTTATATCACTATTATTATAACCGTAGGCGAAATCTGTTCATAAGTCATTGTCGTCGAGCGCGCCGCTCATCAGACCCAGCTGGTGAGATTGCCAGATTTTTGGAGGTTGTAAATTTATGTTACATGTCTGATCACCTGAGTCCATTTTCTGCAGCAGTATATGAGTAAAGTGCGGACTAGAACCGACTTTCAGCGACGAAACGTGCCGTTGCTGAATACAGACTATTTTATAACTGCATTGATATTTTAATGGCCAAAATGCCCCTCGATGAAGGTGTAATTTCCGATACACGCCGCTAGTTCGTTAAGCTTAAGCTGCGTGATTGATCGACTCCGTTGAAATCGTAAACCCTAATTTTGACGATCGCTGAAATCGACGAGCTCCAGCCAGGAGACGAGGACGGCCGCGAGAATCCGACAGCGCCAGCGGCTGAGCCGGAGCGATGGGGATCGTCGACAAAGCTGGAAATTTGGCGTTCAAGGTTTTCACAGCTGGTCTCGGCGTCGCCACTGTGTATCTCACCGCCACTTTCTCCGTTAACGTCTACCGCGGGCTCGCCTGGCACAACGAGCAAAAGGTATGCGCCGAGTTTCGCTTCCTTGTTTTTACTCGACTGCATTTTTGTGTGTCCGCTGGTGTATAGAATTAGGGTTTAAGGTGTTTGAACTCAAATTGATTGCTGAACAGTTTTAGAGCTCTTCATTTTCCAGTTGGTTACGTAATCTGAGCAGTCATTTTGGATTGTAGATGTCGTGTGATGCTGGCGTTCAGCTGGAGCTGGAACTGATTGGTTTCGGCTTATGTATACTGTACATGCTGAATTGGATGCCGTTAAATGAGCTGGATTCTGAACCCAGATAGAGTTTCATTAATGAGATTAGGGCTTTTCTAGCTAGGCTGTTGATGAACTGATCATGGGAGTCTGAGCAGGCTAATTTCTTCTTAGATTTCGGTTTTTGTTTCTTTGTAATTGAGCTATTTGTTTGATTTAAGTTGATTTCATAAATTGGAGTTTGATTCGAACTCTTATAATATTCTATTGTAATGGGTTGCTAAGGTGGATGGGCTTCCATTGGTGAAAGTCCCCCCAATTATATTTTATGGACATGGAGATTAACACTGTGATTAAACGTTACATAAACAGTTTTCAGACAGTTCTGTTTGTTATAGGCTTGACACTTCTACTGGTTATAGTATTCTTTTTCTTTTTGATAGAAATCCGTGGCAGTTAAGCCTCATTTTTCAGTTAATGAGATAGCCTGAGAGACAATTTAGGATCTTATCGATTTGTGTGATGCTCATATGAAGCTGGAGCTGATTGAGTTTAATGGTTAGTTTTACTGTTCATGAGAAATTTGGACACCCTTAAATGAGCTGTTATGTGAATCTTTGAATGAGAAAGAATTTCTTTAACAAGTTTCAAATAGGTTGATATTTAATTTGTCACAGGAACGTTGAGAAGGCCAACTTCTTCTTGTGGTTTGATATTTGTTTCTTTGTCATTGTTCTGTTGTTTGATAGATGTTGATTTCAGAAAATGGAGTTTAAATCAACCTCTTATAGTATTTAAATGTACCGGTGACCAAGGTGTATGTGCTTTTCTCATTGGTGAAAGTTGCTATATATTTTAATCGACATCGAGGTTAACATGATGATACATTCACAGTTTTCAGCCAGTTTTATTGGCTGTGCTCAACGATGGCTGTGGCTTGGTTTTCTTCTTCTTGAAACTTAAACCTGCTTGAAAGGAACATGTGATTTCGAACTCTTGCATTAGGAGTCACTTCAGAGTTGTTTCCTATCTGTATGCAATAGAAAATAGAGTTGCATATCTATTGTCACTTTGAGCAAAGTTTGAGCACATTTTTCCTATTGATTGCATCAGCTAGGTGTATTTGTTGATGGTATGGATTTCAATTTTAGTTGGGATGATTCTTAATGTATATGGAGACCACCCTTTTCCGAAATGTGTTCTCAACCTGGTATTTGAGGAATCAAACATGCATGAATCTTATCCCATCTCTCTTAGTCCATGCTTCACGTTAGGTTAGTGATTATTTGTCCATTGAATTCATGTCACTAGTCTATGATGTCTCTTTTGTATGTTAATTAACTCATAAATGAGATAAATCTTAAGCATTTGATTATCTAAATTAAGAAAATCAGTACTAATTTATCTTGGGTAGTTAATGTTTTTGCATTTCGTTCACAGGCTATAGGACAAAGACCAGGCGTATTTCAAAACTGACTCTTGTTGATTATTGTATTCTACTGATATATTTTCTAAAATCCATACCTATACTGCTATTTATAAATTTCCTTTTAAGGACACTCTTTGTTTGCTTCTAACAAATGACTAACAGTCATGTGATCGATGTCAAAACAGCTGAATTTTTTTTTCAATGCTCATTTCCTTTTCGATGATAATCCTACTTGTTTTCTTCTTTTATGTCGAACCAGCTAAAACATTTTCAACATAAATATCTCTTACTCCTTCCTGTCTGCTTCTGCCAAGCTGTTTACACTCATGCGATGATGTTAAGACAGCTGACAACTATTCCACTTGTTTTCATACAGAAATTAGAAAAGGGCGGCTCCGGTGATCAGCCTGATGTTCAGGCCAGGTGATTCTGCATTTTTCTTTAAAGAGATACTTCGACAACCATGAACCAATAAAGATGAGCTACAGAGATCAAGTGCATCAGCTGCCGGCGTTAAATCCATTGCTGAAGTTAACAAAAATCTAAGAGACCATATTCATATTCCTCTGTGAATTTTGTACCTCTAAGAACAAGCCATCCCTTGTGATATTGTTGTTTTGTTCTCACGTTTCTGGGTCCACCAGTGTCTGTAAGTCCGCAACTTCATTTTCCGTACGTACAGACTGTAATGCAGGAAACGACGTCGCCCGCGTCTGCAGGCGGAAAGATCTCGAAACGTAGGGGCATTTACGTAAATGACACGTCACGCTACGATAAAGATCCAATGATTTCAAAAATAAATTAAAAACAAAGCAGAAAAAATTACAAGCGAACGAAGCAGAGCAGTTTCCGTTATCCGTATCCTCATCATCTCTCTCATCTTCTTCGTATCTTCCTCAAACAAAAATTAGGGTTCCGATTCCACCCGCAACTTTCCATCCAATCCGATTCAGCTCGATCCGATTCCGCCATGGTTTTCGATACAATCCCGCCAGCATCCCTCTCTCACGCCAAAGATTTGAACAAGAAGAAACGGGTATAAGATCTCAATCTCACCCGTAGAAAATCATATTTCAATCCGTTGTTATCGTTGCTGCATATTGGTGTGGTTGAATTGATAATTGCGTCGTGTTTGTTTTAGGCCAATCGGTCGGCGAAATTGAAGCAGTGCAAGCTGGATGCTCGTCGCGAGCAATGGCTCTCGCAAGGTATGTTGCTGTTGCTGTGCAAATTTGCATTTTCAGAATGTTGGAAGATTTGATTTTTGGGATTGTTACGTGATTGTTGTGGTTAAATTGTTGATGGGTGTGGAGAAAGATTCAGAATTTATGTGCTGATTTGGGGATTGGGATTTGGGGGTTTGATTTTGTGTAGTTAAGAGCAAGGGAGCAAGAGAGGATTTGGAGGAGAGATGTGAAGCTGTTGGGAATGAGGTGAATGGCGACGGTTTGCCGCTGGAGGCGAAATTGGAGGTGAAGCCTAGAGGCGAGGAGAAGGGCGGTGGTGACGGGACTGAGGGGCGTCAGGAGGGGAGTGATTCGGAATCCTCGCCTTTGAACAGTCCCGGGAGCGTGGGGAGCAGCGCGTCATCGGGGAGTAATATTTCCGGGACGACCTTTGCTGGCAGCAGTGTTGGCAGCAGCGGGACGTGCTCCGGAAATGTTACCGAGGATGATGAGGAGGAGGGGGGAGAAGGGGGTGACGAGAGCGACGGCTGCGTGGATGACTGGGAAGCTATTGCGGATGCGTTGGCGGATAATGACAAGAAGCACGCTTCCAACTCTGACCCGCCAAACGAGCGGGAATTCGCCCCTCGCTCTGAGTCATCCTTAGAGAAACGGAGCGCACAAGATGAACAGCCCAAACCCCAGCCTCCGAGGGCATTGAAGTTCAACAGAGGAACCCGGGCATGGAGGCCGGATGATGCCTTTCGCCCCCGAGGATTACCCAATCTGTCGAAACAGTGGAGCTTGCCTGTGAAGTCTGGCAGATACTTGGGCCGCGGAGCTGGGGGTTTCGGATCTTTTAACAGCTCCTCGTCCGTTGCATCAGCCTGCGACTGCCCCATATGCTATGAGGAACTGGATGTCACGGATGCGAGTTTCTCCCCGTGTCCTTGCGGCTTCCGCATGTGCCTCTTCTGTTACAAGCGGATCTGCGAGGATGACGGACGCTGCCCAGGTTGCCGAAAGCATTACAAGATCAAAGAGTCTCCGGACGGTAAAGGATCGCCGATGGAAATAAATAAGTGACTTTTTCCCCCTTCTTATACGCAGAGTTTATGAACACCGGTATCCTCTTGGACCTCTTGTATCTTGCCTTGTTTCTGTCTAGGTTGTCGTTTGGGTGTCTGGCGTGAACCATTGCCGACGGTTTGAAGCTCCACGGCGCCTGCTGTTTGGTGCTCAAACTGTCGGATTGGTGATTTGTTTTGGTGTCTCGTTCATAGACATGATATAGAGTTTGAATAATACATCAGTGTTTGATCTCAAATGCTGCCTTTTGCGCTTCATGTTGCTGTTTCGCTTATAAATCTTATGATGTTTCTGAAGCTGAGTGCCAACGGAAAATCAGGCAAGCAGCGTCCCAGGCTTGTTATATGTATTACACTTTCAGTTGTTACTAAATAATCTGAGTATTGCATTGTTATTTTTTTACTAATAATTTTGTAATTATATTAAAAAAATTTCTTATTAAGTTCATAATCTAGTGTTACGCATGATATAACTGAGTTTAAATTGAGTTTTTAAACAATATCATAAACGAATTATTCGTAAAAAGAAATGATTATAGTGTTTTAATGTTCATATCCGATTCGTTTATTTAACCACATTTAAAATTGCCTTCATGTTTATTCTCATGCTCGAATGGACCGGGCTTTTTGTTGGAATGTCTCCATCAAATTGAACTGGAACTGCTTGTGATGAAACATGTAAGTTTGTTAATGACGTAAAAATTGAATTTCTGAATTTTCAATATATTAAAATTTAATAAATCATTAATTCGAAGCGAGGTAAACTTGCCAAAAAGAATGACTCGCGTAGATACAAAGTTTGTTTCAATCATTATTACACTGAATTAGCTTCTTATATATAATTATCAGTTGATCTAGTGACATTGGATGTTGTCTACCAATCTCAAGATCATGGGTTGCGCGTGAGTATGAGCGTGCGTACACTATTTGCAAATTAACGACGCCATTTGAAATTGAAGCGCCACCGTTCGACAGACTTCATCCGCTGCCTGGCCTCGGGTGGCTAATTTCCAACCTTAGCACACACGTGAAGCGAGTTCTGAGGTATTTATGGAAGGAAACGTCGTCGTTTTGAAATGGAGCGCGGTCGTACGGCTGAAGTTCCTCCTCCGTCTTCCTGGCGATCTGAAACGATTCGAAAAACGCAGTTCGTCGATGGAGGAATCGAAAGCGGCGGAGTACTACGAAGAGCTCACTCGGAAAGGTGAAGGCGCAGCGAGATTCAAGCAAGGCCTCGGCTTCGACTCTTCGACCCGAGACGGCGGCGTTCCGGCGAGAGGATCAGCCCTACCTTCGTCCTCCTCGTCATTCCTCGGCAGCTTCGTCCGGGCCTCGAGTCCGGGAAAGTCGTCCGAATACGAGAAGCAATCGCAGCTGAAGAGCATCCAGAGCAAGCTGAAGAAGAAGCCTGATCGCGAAACGAGCGCTTCTAGGGTTTCTGATGAACGCGATAAGGATGGAGAGAGTTACCGGAGGAGGAGGCGGAGCAGGAGCAAGGAGCGTGAGTCGAGACGCCGGCGACGATCGGTTAGCAGAGATAGGGATAGGGACAGGAGAAGAAGGAGGAGGTCGAGGAGTGGTTCTGACGAGGATAGGAGGAGGAGGAGAAGGAGGAGCTTTTCTCCGAATAGAAGGAGAGAAAAGGCGGAGACCGGTGGTGTATTGGAGAAGAAGGAGAAGGTTGATTATGGTAAAGTGATTGAGGGATACGACAGAATGGTATGTGTGCTTTCTGCAAAATGATATTCGTGATTGGCATGTTGCAGCGTCTTGGCTTTGGTTGTGATGATGATGTGTGTTTGATTTAGTCAGTGCTGGTATGGTGATCTTGAAAATCCAGAGTTAGGTTGCTGGTGTGTTTAGGTTTTTCAGATCTTATTCATGTAGATGTAGCTCTTTACTGTCGGCTTAGCTGGATGAAGGATTGGTTAAACTGATTGAAGAACTCTTTCCTTCATGTTTGTGCTAGATCATGAATAGTTGCTGCTGAGAGCTCAGCATATTGCTTACTGCATTTGAATGCGGATAAGTAGATGTTAGAATATATGTGTGTGATTGTAGAAATGTAGAGCAACAGGGTCAGTTCACTTTGTAGTTTTTTACCGTCATTCCTCACAATGGATCCTCCCAAATCGTATTCATTGGGAAAATTGTGGGTTTTTCGGTGGACGCTGCAAAAATACTTCCTTTATTTAACTGGGGAATTACATGCTTTAGTTTTTTTTACCTCGTACGTTGGATGTGTTAATATTTGGTTTATGCATTAGTATCCCCTATATAAATCTATAGAGAGCTTGCTTGTTCGGAAGCTTCTCCCAAAGAGACTTGCAATTTTGTATATTCTGAGCAAACACCAGCTTTCGCGTTTGATTGTTCAGATGGTCACTTGTATGGTTTTGGTTGGAGTAGTTGTGTGAAGGTTATGCTAGCATGATCGACGAACCATTTTCTCAGTGTTGAAAATTTTTAAACATGCTACGGATAAGAGATAAGTAGCGTTATGAAATTTAAGTTTGATTGCAGAGAAACCGGGTCAGTTCGGTAGACTTCGCCATGTTTCATTCTTTATCATATTCAGTGTATAACATGTAGTGGAATAAATGGTGGATACGATTTGAAGGACCTTGAAAGAATGTCTTCTCTCATGTCTGGAGATACAAAACATCAGTAAGAGAAAGTAAGACGCCTATGGTCAGATTGGTGACTGTTTTTCGTACTATGCCTTATTTATTTTCTGTTTAGGGAAGTGGAAACTTGTATCTTGGCATGCGACACTTTCTTTAAATGAAGACGATTGTTGTCTCCCTTTTAAGATTATTCTTGTTTGAAGCTTTCCGATTAGTTACTTACAAACTTTGTATTTTGTCAACAGACACCAGCTGAAAGAGTTAAAGCCAAGACGAAATTTCAGCTTGCTGAAACGGGTAAGTTGTGAGAGATTATTACTGCCGCATTGAGTCCCTTATGTTGATGATATTGGCATCCTAGATTTCTAAGTGATCTGATTATATGAATAAACACAAAACCAAGTCTGAGAATTCTAATGAACTATAAATGGTATTTGATCCTGATAGTCTTAGAAATGGCTGCTGGTTGTTTATCCTTTTGCAAATTTTGTTTCTGCAGCTGAAAAAGACACAGCAAAAGGAATGGGATCTGGGTGGGAGAGGTTTGAGTTCGACAAAGATGCGCCGCTTGATGATGAGGAGACTGAAGGTAAGATGTTTCGCCATTCGCAATTCATCTGAAGCGCCCAGCACTTCTTTAAACATCAGTAGCTATTTTATCCCTCAAACTTTTTAAGTGGGAATACTCGCATGATGATCATTATATACTGTATAACAGACTTATTTATGCTGCCAGAGACTGATGAGTATTATTAGCAATCACTAGCATGGTGTGCTAGTTTGAGTAGACGGTATAACTAGATAGGTTTTGTGAGTTAGTAAAGTCGTAACTTATCCGACATGGCGCTTGAGGTTCGAACCAGAGGCTATTATAGCTGGTGGGATAAGTAGGGCCTTGTGCTTTTAGCAGTCTTTTTTCTCCATCTCTTATCAATTTATCGTCTCTGCAGCTGTGGAAGATGATGCAGCTTTGGTAAAGCACATTGGTCAAACTTTTCGATATTCAGCCGTTGAGGTACATTTCACAAGAATATTGTGCAATTTTAGCATTAATAATGTCGCTCCCATATTTGGTGCCCCTAAATTGATTGCTTACTGAATACGAAGGCAAGGAGAGCTGAAGAAGTAAAGGCAGCCCATGATGAGGCCATGTTTGGCAGATCAGCGGAGCTTCCACCCCCACCTAATATTTCAGATGATGAGCCGGATGCGGAAGAGAGTGTGCGAAGGGACAATGTCAAACTCAGCGACCCCGACCCAAGTCTTGTCAATGAGAAGGTAACCACAATGCTTTGAAAAGACTCACCCTATGTTTGGTTTAGGGAAAATGGGGAGGAAAAAAATAAGAAGGAAAGCCATTGATTTCATTGTATTTTTTATTTTCCTCTTATTTGGTTAGTATGGAAAATTATGAGGAAAAGATTAGAATGACGTGACACTTGAACACCGGTTGTTTTAATTGAATTTTCTATCTCATTTTTCGCCTAATCTTCCTTCCGCCAACTTTCACTCAATTCGTTTATCATTCTTCCTCAATTTTTTTTTCCTCAAATGTCCCTAAACCAAACACAGCCTTAGTGCATTGACTGCAGCTGCCTCTGAAATCTGAACGGGATCTGATTGTTGATGTTACAGGTTCTTGCGAAGCAACAAGGTTCGTGGCGAGACCGAGTGCGCAAATCCTAGATATCTCCCCTCAAGCTTGCGGCACTGCAATGGTTGCTAAATTGAATGGGGGCTTTTGTAAAATATGTTGCACACCATTTTCAGGGCCTTCATATCAGTGTGTTACAAAGTGTTACTAGACGGCTAAATGTGTGAAAGGGATGTTGAAGTCATTAGTTGGCTAATATTAATTGGAAATAAACATTTATATAAATATAAAAGAAAAAATAATATACGTGAAAATTTGTGCAATCGATCTCCGTAAATAGACATAATATTATATTTTATCCCTCTGAAAAAAAAAATTCTGAAACGGCCCTGTTTACTTTGGTTTTCAATGCTCGCCATAATTGTTAAAAATTTTATAAAACAAAAACATTTTCAAAAAAAATATCATCTACATCCTCCTTTATGAAATCAATAGTGATAATAAAATTATACTCCCTCTTTCCTCTTTTACATGTCATTTAACCAATTTTTTTGTTCATTTTTACTTGTCACTTAACAATTTTCGATGCATATTTAATATCAACAACTACCTTAAAACATCAAACATTAATCACTTCTTTATCAAAATCAATAAAAAAATCACTCATCACCAGTTATCATCTACCAATTTTACTTTTTGCATGAACTTTTTCAAAAAAACATCAACCACTCACTCATTAAATTTGTTCAACCGCTAGCATTAATGTATTAGAGGACGGAGGAGTATAACATACGGTAAAAAATTCTTGACAATATATTTATCATAAGCATAGTGAGTACAGTATTCGTCAAAATTGTAAGTATGAAAATTGGAATGAATATAATATACATAGAAATTTTGAAAGACGGGCAAAATTGAATATACATAAATACACATTGGGGGGCGTAAGTGGAAAAAGTTTGGATAGAGTTCAAAGTTTTGGCTCGACAGGGAAATAAATCAGAGGAGAATCGCATCGTCGGAATGACACCCAGAAAACTTCCAGACAAGGCCACTTCGGCTAGGAACGCCACGACCACCTCGTCAATCAGAAAAGGACACCTTATCCTCAATCTTCATACATATGCATGCATTCCACACCTCAGTTTTTTTAACATCAAATCTGCTTGTTTGACCGAGATGAAAGGTGTCCATACGGTCTGCTACGCTGCGGTGGTGCTTGCTGTCGCTGCCGCTTGCTCCAGCTTCACCAGCGCCGACAGCTGCGACAACCTCGCGCCACCCCTCGCCTCCCACTTTCTCCGCTACCAGTTCGAAACCTCGACCAACGAGACCTGGAGGCAGGAGGTCCTCGCCCAGCTGCAGCGGCGCAGACATAACGGCCCTCATCTGACCCACACCGACGAGGACACGTGGGCCGGTCTCCTCCCCAGGAAGGCGCTCCGGAAACCGGATGATGAGTACAACTGGGACATGATCTACCGGATGATCAAACATTCGTCCAAGGATTCAAAGCCGCCTGTCGGGGTCCTGAAAGAAGTCTCCTTGCATGATGTCGCGCTGGATCCGGACTCGGTCCACGGCCGCGCCCAGCAGACTAATCTAAATTACCTTCTTACGCTGGACGTCGACAGATTGGTCTGGAGCTTCCGGAATAATAGCGGCCTGCCCTCCCCGGGAACCCCTTACGGAGGGTGGGAGGACCCTACTATCGAACTGCGCGGCCATTTTGTAGGTCAGTCTCCCCTTCAAATGAGTAGCTTGTAGGGGTTTAACGATTCGGTTCGGTTTCTAATAAAAACTCAAATCAAATCGATGATGATCGGTTTGAGAAATTTGAAATCGAATCGAACCACTAGTTTTAAAAAACCAAACCAAATCAAACCACATGGTTCGATTAATTATTATTTTTTCATGAACTTTATTGACTAATTTAATTACCAAGGAATTTTCATATAAACTTAATTTTTTTCGGCTTGGATCGGTTCGGTTTGAAAAAAAATTAAAAATCGAACCAAATCAAACCATTAGTAATCGATTTTTTAAAATTTGAAAGAACCACAAACATTCCAAACCGAACCTATCAATTCGGTTTGATTTAATTCAATTCACCTATTTATTAATTTTTATTTAACTCCTAGTAGTCTAAATGGAATGACTGTAACAAATAATATATATTTTTAATTTTTTTGAAGGTCATTACCTGAGTGCAACGGCTCACATGTGGGCGAGCACGCAAAACGACACCGTCAAGGCGAGGATGGACGCTGTGGTGGCGGCCCTGGCCGAATGCCAGGAGAAGATGCAATCGGGTTATCTAGCGGCTTTTCCGGAATCCTTCTTCGACCGTTTCGAAGCTGCTCAGAAAGTTTGGGCGCCATATTACACTGTTCACAAAGTAATTACTACATTATTGACAAGTGTCGCATTTTGATTGGATGTAATTTATATAATCGATCTTAACACCGCGTTTGTTTTCAGATAATGGCTGGTCTGCTGGATCAGTATATGCTGGCGGACGACGCTCGAGCGCTGAAAATGGTGTCTGCCATGGCGGACTACTTCTACAACCGGGTGCAGAGCTTGATCGCCAAGCAGGGCATCGAGAGGCACTGGGCCTCTCTGGTCGACGAAGTCGGTGGCATGAACGACGTTCTTTACAGACTGTACGCGCAGACGGTGAGTCTAATTGGCTGATGCCAGATAATTCCACAGCCTTGTTTGTTGCTTGCGAGTCAAGTAACTGATTCTTGCTCTTCCGCAGGGAGATGAGAAGCATCTGACCCTTGCGGGGCTCTTCGAGAAACCGTGCTTCCTGGCGCCGCTCGCGGCACGGGTAAAAGTTGAAACTCACTTCAGAGCCTTTCTCTTTGTTCGAAACTTGTGCCTTGCATGTCAAGTAATCCAAATTTCAAATTTCTTTGCTTGTAGACTGACAAGCTCGCGGGGTATCACGCCAACACGCACCTCGCAGTTGTTGTCGGAATCAACACGGGGTATGAAGTCGTAGGTGACCCGCACTTTAAGGTAACACATAGAATTGCGGATTTTTTTTGGGTGAAAGTAGGGGGTAAAGATTCAGATTGGCTTGCATTTTAATAAAAATTCAAAATTGTATTGTTTGTAATCGGTTTGAAAATTTTGAAACTCAATTGATAGCTTTAAAAATTCAAAATTATATGGTTTGGTTCGATTACTTTTTTTTTTATGAATTTAGTAGTTTATCTATTAAAGAAAAGACTTTTTAAAATATAGTGAAATAAGGATTGATATCTGGTGCATTCAAGCTAATTTACAATGAGGGTGGTTTTGAGTAAAATTGGAATGATTTTATACAA